>CM023538.1:29444068-29688798 GCA_013350335.1 Chimonanthus salicifolius | reverse complement strand
GACCCTTCACACCCTCCTCATAGTGTCGTCATCTCACGAGTTTCATGTGGCAAGTTAACCCATGCATTCCGGTCTCTTTCAAGTACATTGTTTATCTAACATCTCCAAATGGGCACTTTGTTCATATGAGAACCTCTTATACCCCCTCACAAAGTGTTTCATCATCACCCATTATATGTCATAACACAAATCTCTTCACTTGGGTCATGACAAATTGTCAAGCCATGAGTCATCACCAATATAAAGCCATTTCTAAAAACCATTGTACCATCCCCTAAGTATACCCATATATCACATTATCAAACACTCTCCACCCTTTTTATTCACATTTATCTCACTCATAAACATATGCAACATATAACCCACATCAAACGTTCATGCATTTAAACCATCACTCTTAATCATACTTAAGTCCATTAACTTAGCCACATTCCCATTTGTTAATGCACATACATAGATCTTAATCTTAGCCCACCAATGGTTCACAAATGGTCCATTGATGTCTCATTAACCATAGACATAACAACATTAGAAATCAGCCATTTAACTACCCTAATCTCCATTAAAATCAGCCCCTTTAAAAACATTATAATTTATGCTTAAAAATCCTTTCAAGACCATCAACATTAGGTCATTTTGGTCCATCAACACCACCAACATTCCCCATTTAATTTTTTCCATTACTTTACATCCATCATCATTCCATAATTTCATACCTTTAAAACATTATATCCTATACTTACAAATCCATTTAAAAAACTATTAACTTCCTCCATCATCTTCCATCTTTCCACCCCCATTGAAATTATTAAACATCACCTAGGGTTCATCCCCATCTATGCCTTTCAAGGCCATAAACACCATTCATATCTCCATGAATTTCCTCATTTAAGATCACTACATTTAATCATTCAAAACCTTTAAAACCATTAATCATATTCCATGGTTTCCATTCTTAAGAACCCCATTAAATTCCTGATCACCTTCCATGGCTTCCATTTAAAACCCTTTAAAATTACCCAAATTTAATCATTAAAAACTTAAAACCCTAATCATTCTCCATGCTTCCATTCTTATAAACCCTAATAAATAAATCAATCATCTACCATGGGGTGTACTTTAGAGAGAGAGGGAAAGGATGGGATGGAGAAATTACCTCAAGCTTTGGTCTAGAAGAGGTGGCCCAAAGTTTGCACTTTTCTTCTCTTCTTAGCTTTCTTTTCTTCTTTCCTCCATAGTTTCTCTTCTTCTTTCTTCTCCTTAGGTGTAGGACGGTTTTGAGAGTGAAAGAGATGAAGTGAGTGAAATAAGGATGGAATTTGAGAAATGAGATGAAGTCATCTCCTTTTTGGTCGGTTAAGATAGACTTTACTTGAAATAGAAGAGTGAGAGAGGGCGCGGACGCCACGACGCGAGTTAAGTCCGAGCTTCTAAAGCCCGACCCTTAACTGGCCAACCCCACGCGTGCGCAGAGCTAAGTCCACGAGAACGGTTCACGCGTAAGAAGTAAGCTCGCGGATTATAATTATTGCGGAACATGATAATGGAGTCTATCCTATCGGTTTTTAGATAGAAGGGAAGATACAACATTGAATTTACCAAAATGCCCCTATGTTCATGATTATATCACAAAATGTATCGTCCATAAGTAACGTCCAAAACCATCGCAAAAAATGTAAATTTATACAACCCGACAAGCTAAGTTACTTTAAAATTACATCTCCCAAAATGTAAACATAATATAAACTAGGACTGCACTTTCCAAGCTCCTAAGCTTGGCCTCCGGTATGCCCACCGCTTCCTGCCTCTCCTGCGTCATCAGCTAGGGTAGAAGTAGGGCGTTAGTCAACGCGCCCAGTAGGACTCCGAGTAGGGCTAGCACATGGATTAGTGATACACACATACCGATAACATAAAATACAACAAAATAAGTATGTGATGAATGCTATGTCATGGGTGCTTATGTCATGTGTCCCCACCATTATCCGTATGATCATACAATATCTTCTTCCCCATGTTTGCTTCTCGGTCGCCCCGAGGAGCATGGACTCGGTTATAGCCCTCAGGCTATCCCCATGTCTGATTCTCGGTCGCCCCGACGGAGCATGGACTCGGTTATAGCTCTCAGGCAATCCCATGTCTGATTCTCGGTCGCCCCGACGGAGCATGGACTCCGGTTTGTTTATTTTTTTCTGCCCATGCCATGCATGAGATGTAGGTGCATTATGCTATGTAGTATATAGATAGACCATATTCAATATACCATACATAGTCATATGATGCATAATATTAAAATATAATCCATGATACCATCATGTAATTCATAAGTTAAAACCCATCATAGTGCAAGTCCCATAAATCATAAATTAAAATCATAAATCCATAATAAGCCAAGTCAAAATAATTTAAAAACACCATCACATATCCATCGCTTACAAAAAGGTAGGAATCCTACCGAATACCGTGTCGCGTTCCGTTACGCTTCCCGCTCGATAATCCGGTCACCGATCGCGTACCGTTTGCGACGTCCGATACCTTATTACATTTACCGAATTAGTCCATACGTCATCCATGATTAAGTCCCTAACTTAGCCCATTATCCATGGGTTTTACACCTCATACATAAATCCGATTTTGGCCAATTTTAATATCCAAATGAGCGAGCCTAAAACGCAGCATCTATACGTTTCTTTTCATCATTCATATTGCATCGAATTTTACTTCTAATCTGCATAGGGTTCGGCCATGTGCCATGGCCGAACCCATGGTTCTTCAATGGGGCACTTATTTACCGTTTTGCCACTCTCTCTTCCATGGTAAATCATTCACCCACTTATGTCTATTTTAAGTCTAGATTTCATCCATATCTTAGACCTATTTATGATTCCATATCATATCCAAAATCAGCCACCTATTATTTAATTTTTGAAAAACATTTAACCCCATATAACCTTTCACATTTGGCCCTAAAGGTGGCCCACAATCATGACCTCCAAATGGGTCATGGGTTCATGGTTCACTTTTATTGGTGCCATTTTCAAAGACTCATATTTTGTCCCAAAAATAATCCATTTCAAAAATCACAAATCTTCATTCATTTTGGCCCTTTAAAACAACCTCCTAGGCATTGATACATTCATTAACCTTAGCCTAAAGTTGATCAAAATTTGGGTCATGGGTTCGGCCATACATCACGGCCGAACCCATGATGTTTCTTTCCCCATCCTTCTTGGTTTCAATTATCCATTAAACATACCTCCAATGAAACTTAAATCATCCATTTCAATCACCATCTTTATTCCATTTAAACATCACATATCATACTTGTAACATCCATTTAAATTTCATCATTAACTTAACTTAATTTCCATTTTGTTTAAGCACATATATAAACCATACTTAGCCCATGAATGACCTAAAACATGGGTCATGGGTTCGGCCATACACCATGGCCGAACCCATGATGCCTTTCCCTCATTTTTAACTTGGGTCTTTTAATCACATTTAAAGTCCATTAAAAACCACCAACATTTCCTCATGATTTCTCATTTTAACAATCCTTTAAAACACCTATTTTTAATCATTTGGAAACTAATTTTCATTAACCATTCTCCATACTTCTAATCTTATAAAACTTCTAAAATATCATCCATGGATTCCATCATAAAACTTTTTTCCAAAATTGCCTACATTTAATCCTTTAAATCCTTGAAACCCTAAACCATTCTCCAACTTTTTATTTTCTATAAAAACCCTAATTAAAATGCATAATATTAAAATATAATCCAAATTAAAATCATCTTCATTTACCATGGGGTTCGGCCATGCTACATGGCCGAACCCTATGGTCCATCCATTCATTAAAAATTCCATATTCTCCATGCTTTAATACAACCTTAGAATTCCAAAAATTTGGAATCATAAATCACTAATGTTCACTCATTTAAAAAAAAAACCTAGAGCTCATTAGCCATTCTCCAAAATTTTAAACCTTAACATCTTAATAAGTTCATCCCACATTGGCCATGGGGTTCGGCCATGCTACATGGCCGAACCCTAAGGTCCATTCAATCCATCAAAACTTCCATCTTTTCCATACCTAATCCATTCATTTCATTTTTTTTCTTAGACCATCTCTTCCATTTTTTTGCCTTCCATTTGATGGATTTTAGATCCATTCCATAGCCTAAAATAATTTGGCCACCATCATATGGCAAGGATGGATTTTAAAATTAAAAACCCTAAATAATAAATTTCTTGCTTAGAACATACTTACTATCCGACGACTCCTCCGGTCTTTGTCGCTTTTGGGCTTCCTTAGCCTTCTCTTCTCTTCTTCTCCTTGATGGACGGTCAAGATGAGCTTGATCAACGGTGAGATATGCTTGGATCAGCTATGGTAGATGGGGTTAGATTGAGAGAGGGAGAGGGGAAGGTGATGGAAAACAAGATCTTAGCCTTTGATCTTGAAGTGGTGATGGTTGATCAATGCTTGGTCTTCCCTTTTCTTCTCTTCTTTTCCTCTAAGTGTTCTTATTTTCTTCTTTTCTTCTCTTGATACATGGAGGGACGGTTTTGAGAGTGGGAGGGAAAGATAGAGTGAAATGAGAGGGATGAGATGGAAAACCCATCTCATTCCTTGGTCTTACTTGGACCATACCCCTCCATCATGTCTCCACCAACCATAGTATGGGCTCCCTTGACCTTGGTGGTGGTGGTTGAGATCCAACCACCAAGCATGGCTCCCATGTCCTCTTTGACTTGTTTATGTTGACCCTAATTAATCAACTTAATTAATTAAGTTAAGTCCTCACTTAGGTTAATTAATTTCTATCCAATTTAATTCCATCAAATTATCTATCTAATAAATCCACCCATGGTTGACCAAGTCAACCATGGTGGACGGTCCCCACCTATACCTACCCCACCTGCCACCTCACTTGATGAGGTGGAGGTGGGCCCCACTTGGCCATGTTATTTTAATTCTATTGATTTTAACTTAGATAATTTTCCAATAATTTTAATCAATTTAATTTACCTTAATCCACCTTAGTCTTCTTAAATTTATCCATGGTTGACCAAGTCAACCATGATGGTTGGTCCCACTTTTTCCTTGGTCCACATGCCACCTCAATTGGTGAGGTGGAGGTGGGCCCCATTTGGCCATATCATTTAATCTTGATACATCTTAACTTAGATAATTTTATAATTATCTAATCCATTTAATTTATCTTAATTGGATTACCATTGGGCCCATGGCCCAATTATATTTTGTCTTTCCATTTATTTTAGGGCTTATCTACTTTGGCCCATTGGGTCCCCTATGGCCCTTTGACCCAAATTGACTATCTTGACTCAATTACTTACCATTGACCAATTAAATGAATTAATTCTAATTCATGGTCTATTGGGTAATCATTGGGCCCATGGCCCAATTAGATTCCCTCTTTGCCCACTTACTTTAGGGTTGGAACCGATTATTTTGATCCATTGGGCCCCACATGGCTATCGGGCCCCCTTTGACCATCATTGACCCGCTTGGTCCTCATTGACTCATTAAATGGATTTCATCCAATCCATGGCCCAATTGGGCTATCCTTGGGCCATTGTCCCAAAATTTGGTCCATTTGGCATTTTATTATATCAAACTTCAAATTAAAATGAATAAATACCAATATATATATTTATCAAAAATTCAGGTTATTACATTACCATTAATTTCTCCCACCAACCCATAAGATATTTTATATGCTTTATGGTGGTGGTTGGGATAGCCACCACCTTAGCCAACGTTTTTGAGCTTAAAATGAGGTGATTTGGTTTTCTTCCAATTTTGACCCCTTTGACCACCCTTTTGGATAATTTAACCATTTAATTAATTAGTTAATTACCTTAGGTTAAATAATTTCCACTTAACCTAATCCCATTATTCCACCCATGGTTGACCAATTCAACCATGGTCGCCGGCCCCACCAATCCTTGGTCCACATGCCACCTCACTTGGTGAGGTGGAGGTGGGTCCCATTGGGCCATGTCACTTAGGTTTTAAATAAATTCCAACTTAGGTGATTTAATTAAATCCATTTCAACTACTTGGATCACCATTGGGCCCATGGCCCAATTAAATTCACCCTTACCCATTTACCTTAGAGCTTACATTATCTTGACCCATTGGGTCCCAAATGGGTATTCGGCCCAATTTAACCATCCTTGGTCCAATTGACCATTTAAATGATTCTAAATCCAATCCATGGTCCGTTGGGCCATACTTGGGCCTTTGTCCAAATTTTGATCCATTCACCATTTATTCCATCAAATTTCCAAATTTCCACCATTAAAATAAACAATATCCACCTATATATTGATTTACAAATTCCGGGCCATTACAATACAATCCTCTTTTGAAATTTTCGTCCCGAAAATTCGAGCGAAGCAGAGGTTCAAAACAACTCATACAAAGAGCTCCGGGTGAGCGGCTCCCATCTCTGATTCAAGTTCCCAGGTGGTCTCCTCATTGCCATGTCGTTCCCATACCACCTTGACGAACTGAATGGCACGGTTCCGTAACACCCTTTATTCTCTCCCTATCACTTTGATCGGTTTCTCCACATACGTCACGTCGCTTTGTACATTGACATCTTGTACGTTCAATACATGCGAAAGATCGGGGTTGTACTTTCTTAACATGGACACATGGAATACATCATGCAAAGAGGATAACTATGGAGGAAGCACCAACTAATAAGCTACTTCTCACACCCTCTTCAAGATTTGGAAACGGCCCACAAATCTAGGAGACAGTTTCCCCTTCTTCCCGAATCTCATGTGTCCCTTCCGTGGTGCGACTTTCAAAAACACCAAGTCTCCCACCTCAAACTCGAGGAACCTTCTCCTTTTGTCGGCGTAACTCTTCTAACGGCTCTATGTAGTGAGTAGGTGTTGTCGTATCACCTTGATATGCGCTGTAGTCTCCGCAACCAACTCCGGTCCAATCAACGCAGGCTCACCGGCCTCTGTCCAACACACTGGCGATCTACATGGCCTACCATATAAGGCCTCAAATGGAGCCATCTGGAGGCTTGCCTGATAATTGTTATTGTAGGAGAACTCCACCAGTGGCAAATGATCCTCCCATCCACCCTTGAAATCCAGCATACATGCTCGCAGCATATCCTCCAATATCTGTATTGTCCTCTCCAACTGTCCATCAGTTTATGGGTGGAATGCTGTGCTGGTCAACACGTCAGTCCCCATAGCCGACTGCATGCTCTGCCATACTCTGCTAGTGAATCGGCCATCTCTGTTGGACACAATAGTCCGAGGTACACCATGTAGTCTGATAATATCTCGGATGTACCGTCGACCCAAGGTCTCCGATGAATCCGTCGTCTTGATAGGAAGGAAATGTGCAGACTTGGTCAACCGATCTACCACAACCCATATTGCATCATTGCTTTTGGGAGACCTTGGCAATCCTATCACAAAATCCATGGAGATGTGCTCCCATTTCCACTCCGGTACAGGTAAGGGTTTGAGTAAACCCGGTGGTTTCTGATGTTCCGCCTTAACCTGCTGACAAGTTAGGCAACGGGCCACAAACTCCGCTACATCTTTCTCGAGTCCACGCCACCCATAGTGCCTCTTAAGATCCTGGTACATCTTGGTGCTGCCCGGATGGGTAGAGAGCTTGGTTTGGTGTGCCTCAACCAACAACTCCTTTCCGCAGCTCTTAGGCACATCCATCCTGCCTCGGAATACAAGACCCTGTCACGGTCGTAATTCCTATTCCGGTATCACCTCGCCTGTAGATATCTTGGTCCATATCTCCTCCATTTCTGGGTCTATTTGTTGTTCCCGTTAAATCGTGTCAAGTACCTCTTAATTACATCACATCACTCATATCAACCTATGAGTTTCATTCTTGCAGAATTTACTCTGTCTCATGTTATCCTTTTTTTCTCATGAACCCATTTGCGATCTTATGTAGATTAACGTATTATATTTCACTTTACCCGCTACCAAGACATTTCCCATACGTACTCATTCAACACGTTCTTTCGTCTACTCTCTATGTGAGATAGCCTGCCAGTACGAGACTATGCTCAAGTCCTTTGCTGATTCCATTTCAACTAGGTTTCTAGCTGCACTCTCCTGGAACTCCATCGGCTAACTACAGAGTCAGCTAGCTAGACTAACTCGGCAGTCGCCCATAGCTTCCCATTCGAGTTTCACTAGACTCTTATCCTTCCCATTAAATACATCTCCAAAACTTAGCACCTCTTCATTTGCACATAAGTCACTATGTGACTAACCCTTTTGTTCATAACTTCTACGATACCAATACCCGACATCAATCCAAACCACCATGGGAACCCTCATCCATGGTTATACATATCCATGGTTAGTAACCATCCATGAATATAACCCTCCTATGGGTATAATCCATTCATGAGCATAACTAATACCTTCGTAAGACTATTCTGTCTATCATAGGCTAACAGATCTAACATACGACCCATGCGTCGACTATGAAATCAAATGCCTATCATAATGCTAATGTCCGGCGTCAATCCAAATCACCATGGAAACCCCCATCCATGGGAAGATAGTATATATCCATAGAATTGTCGCTTTTATTATGGAACTGTTGTATCTATCGGGGGATCGACATACCCACCAATTGTCGTCATCGTCTACCAATAGGGAATACTATAGTAAGTGTAGTGGACATTTATTGTGCTAAAGTGCTAGTAACGGATGTGAAGGCAGTATATATAAGAGAGTGGAATGCTCCCAAATTAAAGATCGCATAAACATATGAACATATGAACTACAAACTACTGCCATACCTTGAATCACCGAATGATCCATTGTCTCTGGAGGAGAAATCGTAGTATTCAGCTGTCCCAATTCTGTCGGAGTAGGTGCCCTTCTTGTCGGGTCATGTGCTTTAGGTCCCTATGGCTGAGCTGATCGAGTTAGACGACGGCGAGAACCTCTGAAGTGCGAAGATCTATCGTTTTAAGGACACTCTCTTTTGAAATGCCCCTGCTGACCACACTGGAAACAGGAACTGCTAGTAGAGGCTGAAGGTCTCCAAAAGTTGGGTCTGAATCTCTTGTGAGGGCGAAATACATTTCCCCTACCCTAACCTCTTTGGTCCCATGTTTCATTTCCGTTCAAGAGTTGTTGTAAAACTGCAATGACTATAGCTTGCACTAAGTTTTGTAGCTCGGGGGTTATCACCGGAATATTCACGCTATTCTGCGCTTCCTCCTGATGAGGTGGCTGTACCTCTTCTTCCTCACATGGGTCTTGTCGGGCTCTTCTCTTTGGAGGCATTTTCCCTTAGTCATAAAAAAAATTTACTGGCTTAGTTCCTTCATAAATTCGTAAGTTGCATATTTCCTTAAAAAAGTCATTCAAACTTCTATCATAATACAAAGGTTGGTAGGGTTAAAATAAACCCTTCAAAATAACAAAATGTACCCACAACCCTTACAAAATAACCCTCTTTGAATGACCTTTCTTACTACTCCCCAGTCTAGTCTTCCGTAGAAGACCTTGCATCATCCTCAAACACAAAGGAACTGTCAGGGTACGACATCGACATGTGACTCAGTACTCCACCTGTCAAACAAGGTCTTATCCCTAGTCCTCCAATATAAGGACAGTTAGTCCTCTCTTTCCCGTGTCCATGTAGTCCACAAACTGGGCATACCACTTCAAGAGGGTAGGGGCAGTATGTGCAGTTGTGCCTGTAACGCCCGCCCCTTTTCACCGAAAATCAGAGTCTATTTTTTTTTTTAAAGTGACAAAGGGCGCGGACGTCAGGACGCGAGTTAAGTCTGAGCTTCTAAAGCCTAGCCCTTAACTGGCCAACCCTACAGGTGCGTGGAACGGAGTCCACGGAGAATGGTTCACCCGTAGAAGTAAGCTCGAGGAATAATATATTAAATGCGGAATGATAATAGATACTATCCTACCAATTTTTCTAGATAGCAGGGACGATTTCATCATTTAATTACTAAAATGCCATAACATCATATGTCTACAATAAAATTCAAAACATAGCAATAGGTCTTAAATATTACATTTCGAACAAGCTAGGCTACTCAAATACATTTCCTAAAATAAACTTAAATAAAGTAAATAGTTCGCCTCCCCAAGCTCCTAAGCTTGGCTTCCATCGCGCCCTTCCGCTGCACCATCTCCTACATCATTAGCTAGGGTAGAAGTAGGGCGTTAGACCACGCCCAGTAGGACTCCGAGTAGGCCTAGCACATGGATTAGTGATAACAAGCATACAGATAATAATATAGTGAAAACTGGCAGACAATCATATAATGAAACTATAAAGTGAATGCCATGCCATGGGTGTCTGTGTTATGAATCCCACCCATCATCCCCACCATCATGATGTCATATCCCCCTTGACAGAAAAACCTCGTCAAGGTGTCCCCATGCCTGTTCTCGGTCGCCCCAACGGAGCATGGACTTCGGTTATAGCCTATTAGGCTATCACCATGCTTGTTCTCGATCGCCCCGACGGAGCATGGACTCCGGTTATAGCCTATTAGGCTATCCCCATGCCTGTTCTCAGTCGCCCCGACGGAGCATGGACTCCGGTTCCTTTATTTTCCCGCCCATGCCATGCATGAGATGTAATGCATTATGCTATGTAATATGTATAATCCATAATCATAATATAGAATTCATAACTTCGTATATAATTCATAACCCTGCATTATGCCATATAAGATACATAAATCATGATCTTAAAACCCATCATAAAATAAACCATAAAATTTCCAAAATAATTCAAAGAAACCATCACACAATCCATGGCTTACAAAAAGGTAGGAATCCTACCGAATACCGACTCGCGTCCTTTTACGTTTTCGTCCGATAATCCCGTTACCGACACACGTACCGCTCGCGATATCCAATACCTTATTACATACACATAATCAGTCCATATTTTAACTATTTCTAAGCCCATTAATCATTTCACTATTTAGGTTTTGTGGGTCCCATTTAATCCATTACATATTTTAATTACATGAGTCTAAAAATCAGTCTCCTAGGCTTTATTTAACTGTACATAAACTTATTACTTAGTGCCCCTAAATCCATGGTCCTCTCCCATGGAGTTCTTGAACTTGGCCATTAATTACGGTTTTGCCACTACCCCTTCTCCATGGTTAATCACTCATTCACCCTTGCCTAACTAAGTTCATAATTGAACATAAACTTGGATCCCTAACTTAGGTCCATTAATGACCCATTGAACCATGTCACATGACCACTAAAATTAGCCATTTAATTAATCTAATCCCCATTAATTAATCACATGCATCCATCCTTCCTTAGCCCATAAAAATGACTTACAATTAAATCATCATTCTTAGCCACATTCTTGGGCCCATAATTGACCCATCACCCATATCACAAGACCACTTACATCAGCCATTTAATTTAACCTAAAGTCCATTCATTTAAACATATACTTACACATTAGTCTTAGGCCAAAAATGATCTACCATTGGGTTCATTAAAAATCAACCCCTTCTTAACCAAATCCCCATTTTCTTTGGTCTTTGGTTACATATTAGATTCATCATAAGTCCTTCCATTGAGAGAACCTAAACCATACATTTGATTCATCATTCCTTAATCACATTTCCATCCCAACTATCAACATTAGGTTCACATTGGTCCATCAACACCACCAACATTCCCCATTTATTTTTCCATAATTCCTAACCATTAAATCCACCATTGATCACCATAGGGTTCGGCCATACACCATGGCCGAACCCATGGTTCATGATCCATCAGTTTCTATACCTCTTGAGGCCACAAAAATCATTCCCACACTCCATGATTTTTCCTCATTTAAACCCCTTTAATTTTCCAACATTTAATCATTTACAACCCTAAAAATCATAATCATTCTCCATGGCTTTAAACCTTAAAACCCTAATTAAAATCCTCAACCATTTAAACTAGGGTCCATCAATTCATTAAAAACCCACACTTCCATGCTTAATTATTTAATTACATATCATCCTTAATCCTTTTATTTATTTTTCTTAACCCTAGTTTTTCATTAGGGTTTTGTCCACTTTCCATCCTTCCATTTGATAGATTTGAGTTCCAAAGCCATGATTTGGCCACCTCTAGATCCAAGAAATGGATTTCATAGGCTCTTAAACCCTAAGAAAAATCCAAACCTCTTGTTTTAGAACATACTTACAATCCGTCGTCTCCTCCAACTTTCTTCGCTCCCATCGGACTCCTTGGCGTCCTTTCTCCTTCCTCTTGATCTTTAGTCGGCCAAAATGCTTGATCAATGGTGAAAATCTCCAAGTTTGGGGTCGGCTAATGTAGGGTTTGCTTGAGAGAGGGAGAGGAGGAGATGGTGAGAAATAAGATCCCAACCTTTGATCTTGGAGTGGTGGGCCTTTGCTTTGAATTTTTTCTTCTCTTCTTAGCTTTCTTTTCTTCTTTCCTCCATGGTTTCTCTTCTTCTTTCTTCTCCTTAGGTGTAGGACGGTTTTTGAGAGGGCAAGAGATGGAGGACGTATGAAAGAGTTAGATGGAATGGAGAGAATGAGATGAAAAAGTCATCTCATCTCTTGGTTGCTTAAGACATACTCCACATTAACTCCTCCCACCAACCCATACAAGATATTTTCCATGCTTTATGACCCAACAACATTATCCAACTTTTTTGGTGTCTTCCAATGGGTGGTTTTGGTCTTTCATTGACCATTTGACCACCTTTTTAACTTAGCTTAATTAACTAATTAATGGATCATTAAGTTAATTAATTTCATTCAACTTAACTCCACTTGCTTAAATTCCCTTTATGCATACACCCATGGTTGACCAATTCAACCATGGTGGCCAGCCCCACCAAACCTTGGGTCCACACGCCACCTCACTTGGTGAGGTGGAGGTGGGTCCCATCGAACCATGTCACCTTGGTCAACTTCAAATTAACTTAGGTGATTTAAACCCATTCCATACACTCCCACTTATTAGATCACCATTGGGCCCATGGCCCAATTATATTTACCTCCTACCCATTTACCTTAGGGTTTATACCAACTTGATCCATTGGGTCCCAAGTGGGTATTGGGCCCAATTTGACCATCCTTGGCCCAATTTGACCATCATGGACCATTAAGATAAATTAAATCCAATCCATGGTCCATTGGGCCATACTTGGGCCTTTGTCCAAACTTTGATCCATTTACCATCTATTCCATCAATTTTCCCAATTTCCATCATTAAAATAAATAATATCCATATTTATATTGATTTAAAAATTCCGGCTATTACAGTGCCTGACACATAATTCTGTATACTCCACGTCACGGGACATATCTGTATCATAGAATACAAATAGAATGCAAAAATCATCAACAGCAGTTTCCAAAAAAACCAATCTAGGTCTTGGGGAAATTTCTTATACATAACACAATGTATTTTGGGGGAAAATTTCCAAATTAGCACACTCAGTTTTGGGAATAACATTCCTAAGTATCAATGTTTGTTCCATTTGGTGAGATCGGGGAAATTTCCTACGTTTGATAAATCCATCACTGTTCCATCAATTGGGGAAAACTAGATTTGTTTTCTCATTTTGGGGGAAATCACTAAATAATCATACTTAGTTTTGGGGAAATTTCTTATGCATAGTACAATGTATTTTGTTTGGGGGAAGTTGCCAAATAAGCACACTTGGTTTTCCTTTGTTTTTTTTTTTGGGGGGGGGGGGGGATATGTAAGGGCCCGGAATTTTTAAATTAATAAAAAAAAAAGTGGATATAAGTTATTTTAGTGATGGAAATTGGAAAATTGGTGAAGTAAAGAGTAAATGGGCCAAAAAATTTGGACAAAGGCCCAAGTATGGCCCAATGGACTATGGAGTTGATTTAAATTCATTTAAAGGGGCAATGAGGGTTAAATGGGTCAAGAATGGCCAAATTGGGTCACATACCCATTTGGGACCCGATGGGTCAAAGTAGTTGAGCTCTAAGGTAAATGGGCTAGATGGAAATGTAATTGGGCCATGGGCCCAATGGTGATCCATTTAGAGGGTATTCAATGAAATTAAATCACCTAAGTTAAGTTAAAAATTAAACCAAGGTGATGTGGCCAAGTGGGACCCACCTCCACCTCATCAAGTGAGGTGACGTGTGGGCCAATGATTGGTGGGGCCGGCCACCATGGTTGAATTGGTCAACCATGGGTGTATGTATGAAGGCAAATTTAAGTAGATGGGATTAAGTTAAAGTGGGAATTAATTAACTTAACCTAATGATTCAATTAATTAATTAGTTAATTAAGCTAAGTTAAAAGAATGGTCAAATGGGAAGACCAAACAATCCATTTCAAACATGAAAAAACGTTGGCTAGTGTTGGTTGGGTCAAAAAAAGCATGAAAAATATTTTAGGCTTGGTTGGTGGGAAATTTAGGTTAAAGTGTAAAGTAAGCTACCTTGGGATAAGATGGGTTTCCATCTTATCCCATTCTCAATTTTACTTACTCCATCTCTCCCACACCACCGTCCCTCATCTCTAAGGAAAGAGAAGTAGAAAAATTAAGGAAGAAGAAGAAGAAAAACTTGGAAGAAAAGAGAGGAGGAAGTTGTAAGTTTGGCCATCCCTTTATGATCAAACTATAGAATCCTATTTTCTCATCTCCATCCTCTCCTCTCTCTCTCTCTCTCAAATTAAGCCCTACTATGGCCAATCCTAAGTTAGGAGGGTTTCACCATTGATCAACCATCTTGGCCTACCAAAGATCAAGAGGAAGGAGAAAGGAGGCCAAGGAGTCCGACGGGAGTGGCGGAAGTCGGAGGAGGCATCGGATTGTAGGTATTTTTTTTTAAACAAGAAATTTTGGATTTTTTTTAGGGTTTAAGATTTGGGATTCAATTTGTAAATTTAATGGTATCCAAATGATTTTATGCCTTTGATTTCAAATCCATCAATTGAAGGATGGAAAGTGGACAAAACCCTAATGGATAAATTAGGGTTAGTTTAAGGAAAAATAAATGGATTAAGGAATGTAATGTAATTAAGTTATTAAGCATGGAATTATGTGGAATTGGAAAGGAATTGTAATGGGATTTTTAGGTTTAAAATCATGGAAGAATGATTTGGAATTTTGGGGTTTTAATGATTAAATGTGGTGATAATTTTAAAGGGGTTTAAATGAAGAAATGCATGGGAGATGTGAATAATGGTAATGACCTCAAAAATGGTAGGTGTTTAAGTGAATTATTAGGGTTTATAAATAATGGAAGCCATGGAGGATGATTTAGGGTTTTAAGATTTTAATGGTTAAGTGTAAGTAATTAAGGATCTTTAATGGAGGTTTTAGGGTTATGTGTTTGTAAATTTAAATGGCTTTGGAAGGATGGAAGGTATGGAATAATGTACTAATAAATTGAAGGCTTAAAAGGGGTCAAAGGTTTGTAAATTTTAAGGGGTTTTTAGTTAAGGAAATCATGGAAGGTGGCTAAGTGATTTCAATGGGGACATTGGGATGAATTTGGTGTTTTGGAACCATAAAAAAAAAAAAAAATGGGAGTTATGGTTAAACTAATGGACCAAAATGTATTTCATGATGATTAAGGAAGGATGATTCAAATGTATGAGTTAAAATCCCTCATAGTTGGACTTATGTGTGTGTTTAAATTAATGGGGAATAGGTCATGATTAAAGGGGTCATTAATGGACTCAAAAATGTATCAAGTGATGATCAAAATTGATGATTTAAATTGTATGATGTAAACCTCTTCATGGAAGGGCTTGTGATGGGTGCAAATGTGTAAATAGGCCAAAGAAAAAATGGGTGTTTGGTTAAGTAGAAAGGGCTGATTTTTAATGAACCCATGACCCAATGTTAGGTCATGTTATAGGCCAAATTTGGAATTATGCATGTGTTAAATCAATGGAAATGAGGCTAAGCTAAGGGTTGATTTTTAATGATCTTGTAACATGGTTACGGATCATTAATGGACCTAAGTTGTGGATCAATTTTGGGCTTAGGAAGGCATGAATGAATGAGTAATTGTTTATGTAAAAGGGGTAGTGGCAAAACCGTAATTAGTGGCCAAATTCAAGAATTCCATGGAAATTGATCATGGACTTAGGGGATCTAATGTAATAACCTTATAAGTGATTGATAAAGCCTAGGGTGGCCGAATTTTAAGACTTATGGGATTAAAAGGTTTAATAAATGATATGGGACCCACAAAACCTAAATAGTCACCGGTTTTTCATATGGGCTTAGAAATGGTTAAAACATGGACTAATGATGAATGTGTAATAAGGTACTGGACATCGCAGGCGGTGCGCGATCGGCAACCGGGTTTATCGAACGGAAAACGAAAAAGGACGCGAGTCGGTATTCGGTAGGATTCCTACCTTTTTGTAAGCCATGGATTTGGGTGATGTTTTCTTTAATCTAGTTTGGAAATCATGTGGTTGTCTTTAAGATATGTTATGGATTATGTATCATGTGATGTTTTACTCTAAATTATTTTGGAAATTATGTGAATGCTTATGATGGGTTTTGGATTAAATATTGTGGGATGTTTTCCCTTGGATTTAGTTGGTAATCTTGTAATTGTTTTAAGATGGGTTTTATTACTATTGAATTTCATATATTACATGGCAAATGGCATCTACATCTCATGCATGGCATGGGAGGCATATGACAGGGGAAGGATGAAATGAAACCGGAGTCCATGCTCCGTCGGGGCGACCGATAAACAAGCATGGGGACATTTCACATATGTATTATTGTACCTTGACGAGGCCTTACCGTCAAGGGGGATGTTGTATTTATTGTTATACCTTGATGATGATTCTTCCATCAAGGGGAATATTGTATTTGTGGTTACACCTTGACGAGGCCTTACCGTCAAGGGGGATATGGCATCGGGATAGTAAGGATGATGGGTGGGATTCATAACACAGACACCCATGGCATGACATTCATTCTATGGCTTTTCGTTAAGTATTATCTATCTGCTTTGTTATCACTAATCCATGTGTTAGCCCTACTCGGAGTCCTACTGGGCGCGTGGTCTAACGCCCTACTTCTACCCTAGCTGATGACGCAGGAAATGCCGGAGCAGAAGGACGGGACGGGAGCCAAGCTTAAGAGCTTGGGAAGGCGGACTAATTATTTTATTTAAGTTATTTTGAGAAATGTGTATTTGAAGTAGTTTAACTTGTCAGAAATGTAATAATTTAGATTACTTACTATATTTTGGACATTATGATTTTAAGGATGTTTGGTGATTGAATGAATGTAACTTCCCTGCTATCTAAGAATTTGTAGGTTAGGCTCTTTTATAATTTCCACAATTAGTTTAAATGTTCCCCGATGCTTACTTCTACGTGTGAACCATTATCCGTGGACTTCATTTCACGCACACGTAGTGTTGGCCAGTTAAGGGCTGGGCTTTAGAAGCTCGGACTTAACTCGCGTCGTGACGTCCGCGCCCTTTGTCACTTTTCCTTTTAAAAAAAAAAATATACTCTGATTTTCGGTGAAAAGGGGCGGGCGTTACAGGATATCTCTAAATTCCTACTGTTTGTTGTTCGACTTAGGGATACTGCGGAAATACATCCTATTTTCGCTACGTTTGATAAAGCTATCACTGTTTCACCAATTCGAAGGAAAGATTTCTAAGTGATTATACCTTGTTTTGGGGGAAATTTCCTAAGTATCAAAGTATTGTGTTCTCATTTTCGGGGGAAATAAGCCCTATATTGCTATGTTTGACAAATCTAACTTAGAATGAATTTTTTCTTCCCTTGCTATCATTCCTTTCCTTCAAACGCTGTTCTCAGATTGAATACTTCAGTTTGAGTCAATCGAAGTAAACTAACCCGGCCCCCGTGCAGCGGACTCCGAAGAGTCGGTCAGTTGGGATTCTTAGCCGTTAGTGAGATGTGCAACCTTCTTAATCTTACTTCGAGAGATTTATTCTTCCGATTTTGCTTTGATACCAACTGTAACGCCAGCCCCTTTTCACAGAAAATCAGAGTCTATATATATATATATATATATATATATATTTTAATGAAGAGTGACAAAGGGCGCGGACGTCACGACGCGAGTTAAGTCCGAGCTTCTAAAGCCCGGCCCTTAACTGGCCAACCCTACGTGTGCGTGGAAACTAAGTCCACGAAAAATGGTTCACACGTAGAAGTAAGCTCAAGGAATATTTAAACTAAGTGCGGAAAATGTAATAGAGACTATCCTACCAATTTTCAAATAGCAAGGAAGAAACATCCATTTAATTACTAAAATACCACTAAATCGTACTGTCCAAAATAAAATCCAAAACATAGCAAGTAATTTAAGTTATTACATTTCGACGAGCTAAGTTACTCAAAATTACATTTCCAAAATAAAACTTAAATAAACTAAACAACTTGCTTCCCCAAGCTCCTAAGCTTGGCTCCCGTCTCATCCACCGTTTCCGCCATCTCCTGCGTCATCAGCTAAGGTAGAAGTAGGGCATTAGACAACGCGCCCAGTAGGACTCCGAGTAGGGCTAACACATGGATTAGTGGTAACAAAACATATAGATAATATCATATCCAAAACCATGCAATTTGGTGCAATGTCATGCAATGGGTGTCCTATGTCATGAATCCCACCCATCATTCATAACATCATCTGCCATATCCCCCTTGACGGAAAAACCTCGTCAAGATATAAACAATCACAAATCATCCCCCTTGACGGCAAAACCTCGTCAAGGTGTAAACAATCACATATCATCCCCCTTGACGGCAAAGCCTCGTCAAGGTGTCCCCATGCTTGCTTCTTGGTCGCCCCGAGAGAGCATGGACTCCAGTTTCATTTCATCCTTCCCATACCATATCCCTCCTATGTCATGCATGAGATGTAGATGCCATACGCCATGTAATATATATGATCATAGTCATAAAACCCATCTTAAAACCATTACATGATTACCAAAATAAATCAAAGGAAAACCATCACATAATACTTCATCCATGACCAAAATAAATCAAAGGAAAGACCATCACATAATACCTAATCCATGACCAAAATAAATCAAAGGAAAAACCATCACATAATACTTAATCCATGGCTTACAAAAAGGTAGGAATCCTACCGAATACCGACTAGTACTCCTTAGCTTTTCCATCCAATAATCCGATCGCCGATCGTGCACCGCTTGCAATGTCCGGTACCTTATTATATAACAATAATTATTTCGTGGTTTTTAACCATTATTAAGTCCCTAATTCATGCCTTAGTGGGGTTCGGTCATACATCATGGCCGAACCTCATTATGCAGTTTTGTAGGTCCCATTTAATCTATCAAATATTTAAATCACATGAATCTAAAAATCAACCACCCTAGGCTTTATTTAACCATACATAAGTTTATTTTGTAGAGCCCCTAAGTCCATGATCATCTTCCATGGGTTCTTAAATTTGGCCATTAATTATGGTTTTGCCACTACCTTTCCCATGGTTAGACATTCACTTAACCATATACATTTCTTTGTCCATAATTGATCCATAGACTTGGATTGTAATAGCCCGGAATTTTTAAATCAATATAAATGTGGATATTATTTATTTAATGATGGAAATTGGGAAAATTGATGGAATGAATGGTGAATTGATCAAAATATGGACAAAGGCCCAAGTATGGCCCAATGGACTATGGATTGGATTTAAATTCGTTTAAAGGGTCAATGATGGTCAATTGGGCCAAGGGTGGTCAAATTGGGCCCAATAACCACTTGGGACCCAATGGATCAAGTTGGTGTAAGCTCTAAGGTAAATGGGTAAGATGAAAATGTAATTGGGCCATCGGCCCAATGGTGATCCAATAAGAGGAATGGATTGATTTGGAAATTAAGTCATCTAAGTTAATGTTAGTTGGACCTAAGTGACATGGCCGAATGGGGGCCACCTCTACCTCACCAAGTGAGGTGGCGTGTGGACCCAAGGTTTGGTGGGGCAGGCCACCATGGTTGAATTGGTCAACCATGGGTGTATGCATAAAGGGAATTTAAGCAAGTGGAGTTAAGTTGAATGAACTTAATTAACTTAATGATCCAATTAATTAGTTAATTAAGCTAAGTTAAAAGGGTGGTCAAATGGTCAATGAAAGACCAAAACCACCCATTGGAAGACACCAAAAACGTTGGATAATGTTGTTGGGTCATAAAGCATGGAAAATATCTTTATGGGTTGGTGGGAGGAGTTAATGTGGAGTATGTCTTAAGCAACCAAGAGATGAGATGACTTTTTCATCTCATTCTCTCCATTCCATCTAACTCTTTCATACGTCCTCCATCTCTTGCCCTCTCAAAAACCGTCCCACACCCAAGGAGAATGAAAGGAAGAAAACCAAGAGAAAGAAGAAGAGAAGAAAAGAGAGGGAAGTGCAAGGATAAGCCATCACACCAAGGTCAAGACTAGGTGCCTTCTTTCTCATCTCCATCCTTTTCTCTCTCTCAAATCAAACCCTACTATGGCCGAACCCAAGCTTGGAGGTTGTCACCATTGATCAAGCATCTTAGCCGATAAAACATGGAGAGGAAGAAGAAAGGAGGCCAAGGAGTCCGACGGGAGCAAAGAAAGTCGAAGGAGGCGACGAATTGTAAGTATTTTATAAAACAAGAGATTTGGATTTTCTTAGGGTTCAAGAGACTATGAAATCTATTTCTTGGATTTAGAGGTGGCCAAATCATGGCCTTGAATCTAAAATCCATCAAATGAAGAGAGGAAAGATGGACAAAACCCTATGGAGAAAAAAAAATTAGGGTTAAGGAAAATAAATAAAAGGATTAAGGATGATATGTAATTAAATAATTAAGCATGGAAATATGTGGATTTTGAGGGGATTAATGGACCGTAGGGTTCGGTCATGTAGTATGGCCGAACCCCATGGTAAATGGTTGATGAATTTAATTAGGGTTTTAAGGTTTAAAGCCATGGAGAGTGATTATGATTTTTAGGGTTGTAAATGATTAAATGTTGGAAAATTAAAGGGGTTTAAATGAGGAAAGATCATGGAGTGTGGGAATGATTTTTGTGGCCCCAAGAGGCATAGAAAATGATGGATCATGAACCATGGGTTCGGCCATGGTGTATGGCCGAACCATATGGTGATCGATGGTGGATTTAACGATTATGAATTATGGAAAAATAAATGGGGAATGTTGGTGGTGTTGATGGACCAATGTGAACCTAATGTTGATAGTTGGAATGGGAATGTGGCTAAGTTTATGGGCTTGAATGTGATTAAGGATGATGATTGAAATGTATAAATTAAACCCCTTCATGGAAGGGCTTATGATGGGTCCAAATGTGTAAATAGGACAAAGAAAAAATGGGATAAAGACATCATGGGTTCGGCCATGGTGTGTGGCCGAACCCATGACCCATTTGTGGGTAAACTTATGGATTAAATTTGGTGTTATGTATGTGAGAAATGAATGAGGATTAGAGTATTTAAATGGCTGATTTCTAGTGTTGTTATGTTATGGTTAATGAGACATCAATGGGACCCATTTTGTGAACCAATTAAGGACTATGATTAAGTTGTATGCATATGGATTAATTAATGGGGATTAGATTAATTAAATGGCTAATTTTAATGATCATGTGACATGGTTGAATGAGTCATTAACGGACCTAAGTTAGGGATCCAAGTTTATGATCAATTATGAACTTAGTTAGGAAAGGGTGAATGAGTGATTAATCATGGAGAAAAGGTAGTGGCAAAACCGTAATTAATGGCCAAATTCAAGAACTCCATGAGAGAGGACCATGGATTTAGGGGCACTAAGTAATAAGTTTATGTATGGTTAAATAAAGCCTAGGAGACTGATTTTTTATACTCATGTAATTAAAATAAGTAATGGATTAAATGGGACCCACAAAACCTAAATAGTGACCGATTTTTCATATGGACTTGGAAATGATTAATGGGCTTTGAAATAGTTAAAATATGGACTGATTATGTGTATGTAATAAGCTATTGGATGTCACGACCGGTACGCGTGTCGATGGCCGGATTGTCGGACGAAAACGAAAAAGGACGCGAGTCGGTCTTCGATAGGATTCCTACCTTTTTGTAAGCCATGGATTAGGTGATATGTGAATGGTTTCTTGGTTTATTTTTGGTAATTATATGATTGGTTATATGAGGTTTTATCAGATTATGATTTATATGTATTTTTATGGCATATGGCTAGACTATGAGTTATATGTTAATAATATGAGTTGCATGTAAAGGCTATGATCCAAATATATTACATAGCATAATGCATTACATCTCATGCATAGCATGGGTGGGAAAATAAAGGAACCGGAGTCCATGCTGCATCGGGGCGACCAAGAACAGGCATGGGGATAGCCTAATAGGCTAAAACCGGAGTCCATGCTCCGTTGGGGCAACCGAGAAGCAAGCATGGGGACACCTTGACGAGGCCTTGCCGTCAAGGGGGATACATTGTGATTGGTTATGTCTTGACGAGTTTTTTTTTTCCCGTCAAGGGGATATGGCATCATGATAGTAGGGATGATGGGTGAGATTCATATCACAGACACCCATGGCATGGGATTCACTTTATAGTTTCATTATATGATTGTCTACCAGTTTTCACAATATTATTATCGGTATGCTTGTTACCACTAATCCGTGTGCTAGCCCTACTCGGAGTCCTACTGGGCAAGTGGTCTAACGGGAGGCAAGCTTAGGAGGTTGGGGGAAGGCAGCTACTTAACTTATTTAAATTTGTTTTGGAAATGTATTTGAGTAGCCTAGCTTGTTGGAAATGTAATATTTTAGATTACCTTCTATGTTTCGGTTTTCAGTTTTGGATGTTGTAATTTTGAGGTATCTTAGTAATCAAATGAATGTTCTTCCCTGCTATCTAAAATGTGTAGGTTAGTCTCTATTATCATTCCGCATTTAATTTAATATTACTCGAGCTTGCTTCTATGTGTGAACCATTCTCTGTGGAATTCGTTCCACGTACGCGTAGGATTGGCCAGGTAAGGGCCGGGCTTTAGAAGCTCGGAACTTAACTCGCATTGTGACGTCCGCGCCCTTTGTCACTCTTTATATTTTAAAAAAAAAAATTAGACTCTGATTTCGGTGAAAAGGGGCGGGCGTTACAGTTGGTATAAAAACGAAATCGGAACAATGAATCTCTCGAAGTATGATTAAGACGGTTTCACGTCTCACTGACGGATAAGAATCCCAACTGACCGACTCTTCGGAGTCCGCTGCACGGGGGCCGGGTTAATATACTTCGATTGACTCAAACTGAAGCGTTCAATCTGAGAACAACATTTGACGGAAATGAATGATAGCAGGGGAAGAACAATCAATCTAAGTTGGAACTGTCAAACGTAGCAAAATAGGAAAATCTCCCCGATTTCCCCGAATTAAAAGGGAACATTTAATATTTGGGAAGTTTTCCCTCAAATCAAGTGTGCTTATTTGGTAATTTTCCCCAAAATGAGAAACAATAATTAGGAAGTTTCCTCCCCCAAAACAAAGTATGTTTACTTAGCATTTCTCCCCCTCTCTCCCCCCCCCCCCCCCCCCCCCCCCCCCCAATTTGAAAAGGAACTAAATCGATAAATGTTTTTCAATGACTTGGGAAAATGCAGCCAAAAAGAAGAACTCGCCGCAACCCACGGGTAGAGAAAGAGGTAACACCACCTCGTTAGGAAGAGGAGGTACAGCCACCCCATCGGGAGGAGAGACAGAATAGTGTGAACCTGCCGGTTGTGCCTCCCGAGTTAAAAGAATTGGTTCAAGTGGTGGTCACCTCTGTCCTGCAACAGCACCTGAATGGGGATGCGACCACCAGCGACTCCAACAAATGGAATATGGTTAGAGATTTCCAGCAACAGCACCCTCCCTACTTCAGGGGAAAGGAAGGGCTGTCGCAACCGAGCACTGGTTGAAAAAAAATCACTCATATCTTGAATCTGCTTCAGATTTCTGGTCATGCTGATAGGATCTTACTGGCTACATCTCAACTAATCGAGGATGCCGGTAATTGGTGGGAGGTTGTAGAAAAGCAGCAAGCACTTGTACCGGAAGGGCAAAGGATTGCCATGACATGGGAAGGGTTCTCAGCTACCTTTTTAGAGCAATATTTTCCGGAGGAGCAAAGAGAGAGCCAGACTCAAGCCTTTCTGTCATTGGTACAAGGTAATATGACAGTGGCAGAGTATCACAGAGAATTCCGTAGGCTATCCGTCTATGCATTCTACATGGTGGATACCGAGCACCGGAGGCCCGTAAGTTTGAGCGGGGCCTTCGACCGAGCATCAGGGCTAGGCCGACCATCTTCAAGGAACCTGCACTGGCAGGGGTGGTTCGCAGGGCCACTATAGCGGAACGAGAGTTGAATGAGTTGGCGCGGCCTGACAACCGCCGAGGGCAGAGTGGGCGGGGTGCATTTCAACCCAACAAGAGGTTCCGCCCGAATTTCAACAGACCCTCACCCTCCGCTGGATCTACAAGGGGCTTTCGCCCCAATCAGCCCTCCCCGTTAGCATCAGTCACTCAAGTCCCACGGGGTGGGAATACATGTTATCAATGTGGTCAACAGGGACACTTCAAGAGGGAGTGTACGCAGCTCAACAGACCCTCTAACTTCAGGGGTTCTTCCCGCCCTCCATCTAGACTAGCTCAGTCACGAGGAGGCAGGACCTACAACCAGAGTGGACGGGCGCCAAACCCTACAGGAACGGGACAACTTTTTACAATAGCTCCTCCAGCAGCGGCGGATCACTCGGTGATTCAAGGTATGGCCGTAGTTGGTAGTTCCTATGCTGTTACATTATTTGATTCTGGAGCTTCCCATTCATTTATATTTGCTGCATTCATTTTTGCTATGGGCACATTAGTACAAAACCTGTCCACATCACTTACCATTGTATCCCCCATGGGAGACACATCTTTGGGACTCATATGCACGGCATTGAACACTGAACTCGCGGGATTCAGATTCGAGTTCAACTATTTGGTAATCGATATGGCTGAGTACGATGTTATATTTGGCATGGACTGGTTGGCTACATTCCAGGCCCATATTGATTGCCATCTTCGTAGGGTGATATTCTGGTCATCCGAGGGAAAGCGGTACATGGTACACGCTGACAGGCAGGGCATCCCTAGAAGGTTGCATGAAGAATTGAACCACCTTGCCTTGAACAGCCTTAGATTAGATAGAGCGCCAGTGGCTAAACTTCCAACGGTAGTAGCAGATTATGCAGAGGTATTCCCAACGATGCTCCCTGGTTTGCCACCCAAGAGGGAGATAGACTTTGAGATCAAATTGTATCCCGGTGCTGCTCCAGTATCATTATCCCATTACAGGATGGTACCGACCGAGATGACCGAGCTAAAGAAGCAGATTGATGAACTGCTCAGACTGGGTTTTATTCGGAACAGCACATCCGCATGGGGAGCCCCGGTATTATTTGTGAAAAAGAAGGACGGTACCCTTCAGATGTGTGTGGATTATAAGAAATTAAACCAGTTGACTGTCAGGAACAAGTATCCCCTACCCAAGATTGACGATCTGTTTGATCAACTTAGGGGTTCCTCTCACTTCTCCAAGATTGATCTGATGTCCGGGTACCATCAAATCCGGGTTAGGGAGGAGGATATAGAGAAGACAGCTTTCAGGACACGGTATGGTCTATATGAGTATGTAGTCATGCCATTTGGACTTACTAATGCACCCGCTGTGTTCATGGACCTGATGAATAGGATATTCCGTCCTTACTTGGATCATTTTGTTATTGTATTCATGGATGATATTCTAATCTATTCTAAGAATCAGGAGGAACATGCTGAGCACTTGCAGATAGTCCTGGACACCTTGAGAAAGAACCAGTTGTATGCGAAAGCCAGCAAGTGTGAATTCTTGCTATCTGAGGTCAACTTCTTGGGGCACGTTATATCGGAGGAAGGTATGGTCGTGGACCCGGCTAAGGTAGCGGCAGGGAAGGAGTGGAAAGCGCCGACGAATGTGACGGAGATCCGTAGTTTTCTGGGATTGGCCGGTTACTATAGGAAATTCATAATGGACTTCTCCAAGATTGCGGCTCCACTTACCCGACTCAGTCAGAAAGGAGTTAAATTTGAGTGGCCAGATCTGTGCAACCGGAGATTTGACGAGCTAAAGGAGAGGCTTACAACCGCTCCTATTCTGATCATGCAGGAAAGAGGCAGAAATTATGAGGTGTACTGTGATGCCTCAGGTGAGGGATTGGGGTGTACACTCAGTCAAGGTAATCGTGCGGTGGTGTACGGATCAAGACAGTTGAAAATTCATGAACGCGATTATCCCACACATGATCTAGAGCTAGCAGCAGTGGTCTTCGCTCTCAAAAGCTGGAGACACTACCTTTACGGTGACAAATTTGAGGTATTCTCAGATCACAAGAGCCTGAAGTATTTATTTGACCAGAATAAACTCAACATAGACAACGTAAATGGATGGAATACTTGGCAGATTATGAGTTCGCACTTTGGTATCATCTGGGCAAGGCGAACAAGGTGGCGGATGCCCTCAGCCGCATGTCACATGTGACAGTAGCCAGCTTGATCAAGACGGAATGCGAGGTATTGAATACCATTAGAGAATTTAACTCTACCTCAATAATCATGGGACCATATATAGTCTGATCATACGATCCAACATGATCTCCGAGATTGAACGGGAACAACGAACAGATCTAGAGGTGGAAGAGATATGGGCTAAGATGTCTACCGGTGAGATTGTACCAGAGTGGGAGTTACGACCAGGACAGGGTCTTGTGTTCCGAGGTAGGACATATGTGCCTAAGAGCTGCAGAAGAGAGCTGTTGATTGAAGCACACCAAACCAAGCTCTCTATCCATCCGAGCAGCACTAAGATGTATCATGATCTTAAGAGGCACTATTGGTGGCAGGGACTCAAGAGAGATGTGGCGGAGTTTCTTGCTCGTTGCCTAACTTGCCAACAAGTCAAGGCGGAACATCAGAGACCACCGGGCTTACTCGCACCTTTGCCAGCGCCAGAGTGGAAGTGGGAGCACACATCCATGGACTTCGTAACAGGGTTGCCAAGGTCATCAAAGGGCAACGATGCGATATGGGTCGTAGTGGACCGGTTGACTAAGTGTGCACACTTCCTTCCCATAAAGATGACAGATTCATCGGAGACCTTGGGTCGACAATACATCTGGGATATCATCAGACTACATGGTATTCCCCGGACTATTGTGTCCGACAGGGATGGCCGATTCACCGACAGAGTATGGCAGGGCATGCAGTCGGCTATAGGGACCGACATATTGAATAGCACAGCATTTCATCCACAGACTGATGGACTCAGAGAGGACAATACAGACATTGGAGGATATACTGAGAGCATGCATTCTAGACTTCAAGGGCGGATGGGAGGATCATTTGCCACTGGTGGAGTTCTCTTACAATAACAGTTACCAGGCAAGCCTCCAGATGGCTCCGTTTGAGGCCTTATATGGTAGGCCGTGTAGATCGCCAGTGTGTTGGACAGAGGCCGGTGTGCCTGCGCTGATTGGACCGGAGTTCATTGCAGAGACTACAGCGCAGATCAAGGTGATACGGCAACACCTACTCATTGTGCAGAGCCGTCAGAAGAGTTACGCCGACAAAAGGAGAAGGTTCCTCGAGTTTGAGGTGGGAGACTTGGTTTTTTTGAAAGTCTCACCACGAAAGGGGCACATGAGGTTTGGGAGGAAGGGGAAACTTCGCCTAGATTTGTGGGGCCGTTTCCGATCCTGAAGAGGGTGGGGGGTGTAGCTTATCAGTTGGCGCTCCCTCCACAACTATCCTCTCTACATGATGTATTCCATGTATACATGTTGAGGAAGTACAACCCCGATCCTTCACATGTCCTGAGCGTGCAAGACGTCGATGTGCAAAGCGACGTGACGTAGGTGGAGAAACCGATCAGGGTAATAGTGAGAGAACAAAGAGTGCTGAGAAATCGCGCTATTCAGTTGGTCGAGGTGGTATGGGAACGGCATGGCAATGAGGAAGCCACCTAGGAACTTGAATCCGAAATGAGAGCCGCTCATCCGGATCTTTTTGTATGAGTTGTTTTGAACCTCTACTTCGCTCGAATTTTTGGGACGAAAATTTCAAAAGAGGATTGTATTGTAATAGCCCGGAATTTTTAAATCAATATAAATGTGGATATTATTTATTTAATGATGGAAATTGGGAAAATTGATGGAATGAATGGTGAATGGATCAAAATATGGACAAAGGCCCAAGTATGGCCCAATGGACTATGGATTCGATTTAAATTCATTTAAAGGGTCAATGATGGTCAATTGGGCCAAGGGTGGTCAAATTGGGCCCAATAACCACTTGGGACCCAATGGATCAAGTTGGTATAAGCTCTAAGGTAAATGGGTAAGATGAAAATGTAATTGGGCCATCGGCCCAATGGTGATCCAATAAGAGGAATGGATTGATTTGGAAATTAAGTCATCTAAGTTAATGTTAGTTGGACCTAAGTGACATGGCCGAATGGGGGCCACCTCTACCTCACCAAGTGAGGTGGCGTGTGGACCCAAGGTTTGGTGGGGCCGGCCAACATGGTTGAATTGGTCAACCATGGGTGTATGCATAAAGGGAATTTAAGCAAGTGGAGTTAAGTTGAATGAAATTAATTAACTTAATGATCCAATTAATTAGTTAATTTAGCTAAGTTAAAAAGGTGGTCAAATGGTCAATGAAAGACCAAAACCACCCATTGGAAGACACCAAAAACGTTGGATAATGTTGTTGGGTCATAAAGCATGGAAAATATCTTGTATGGGTTGGTGGGAGGAGTTAATGTGGAGTATGTCTTAAGCAATTGAGAGATGAGATGACTTTTTCATCTCATTCTCTCCATTCCATCTAACTCTTTCATACGTTCTCCATCTCTTGCCCTCTCAAAAACCGTCCCACACCCAAGGAGAAGGAAAGGAAGAAAACCAAGAGAAAGAAGAAGAGAAGAAAAGAGAGGGAAGTGCAAGGATAAACCATCACACCAAGGTCAAGACTAGGTGCCTTCTTTCTCATCTCCATCCTTTTCTCTCTCTCAAATCGAACCCTACTATGGCCGAACCCAAGCTTGGAGGTTGTCACAATTGATTAAGCATCTTAGCCGATCAAACAAGGAGAGGAAGAAGAAAGGAGGCCAAGGAGTCCGACGAGAGCAAAGAAAGTCGAAGGAGACAACGGATTGTAAGTATTTTCTAAAACAAGAGATTTGGATTTTCTTAGGGTTCAAGAGACTATGAAATCTATTTCTTGGATTTAGAGGTGGCCAAATCATGGCCTTGAATCTAAAATCCATCAAATGAAGAGAGGAAAGATGGACAAAACCCTAATGGAGAAAAAAAAATTAGGGTTAAGGAAAATAAATAAAAGGATTAAGGATGATATGTAATTAAATAATTAAGCATGGAAATATGTGGATGTTGAGGGGATTAATGGACCATAGGGTTCGGTCATGTAGTATGGCCGAACCCCATGGTAAATGGTTGATGAATTTAATTAGGGTTTTAAGGTTTAAAGCCATGGAGAGTGATTATGATTTTTAGGGTTGTAAATGATTAAATGTTGGAAAATTACAGGGGTTTAAATGAGGAAAGATCATGGAGTGTGAGAATGATTTTTGTGGCCCCAAGAGGCATAGAAAATGATGGATCATGATACATGGGTTCGGCCATGGTATATGGCCAAACCCTATGGTGATCAATGGTGGATTTAACGATTATGAATTATGGAAAAATAAATGGGGAATGTTGGTGGTGTTGATGGACCAATGTGAACCTAATGTTGATAGTTGGAATGGGAATGTGGCTAAGTTTATGGGCTTGAATGTGATTAAGGATGATGATTGAAATGTATAAATTAAACCCCTTCATGGAAGGGCTTATGATGGGTCCAAATGTGTAAATAGGCCAAAGAAAAAATGGAATAAAGACATCATGGGTTCGGCCATGGTGTATGGCCGAAACCATGACCCATTTGTGGGTAAACTTATGGATTAAATTTGGTGTTATGTATGTGAGAAATGAATGAGGATTAGAGTATTTAAATGGCTGATTTCTAGTGTTGTTATGTTATGGTTAATGAGACATCAATGGGACCCATTTTGTGAACCAATTAAGGACTAAGATTAAGGTGTATGCATATGGATTAATTAATGGGGATTAGATTAATTAAATGGCTAATTTTAATGATCATGTGACATGGTTGAATGAGTCATTAACGGACCTAAGTTAGGGATCCAAGTTTATGATCAATTATGAACTTAGTTAGGCAAGGGTGAATGAGTGATTAATCATGGAGAAAAGGTAGTGGAAAAACCGTAATTAATGGCCAAATTCAAGAACTCCATGGGAGAGGACCATCGATTTAGGGGCACTAAGTAATAAGTTTATGTATGGTTAAATAAAGCCCAGGAGACTGATTTTTTATACTCATGTACTTAAAATAAGTAATGGATTAAATGGGACCCACAAAACCTAAATAGTGACCGATTTTTCATATGGACTTGGAAATGATTAATGGGCTTTGAAATAGTTAAAATATGGACTGATTATGTGTATGTAATAAGGTATTGGTTATCGCGAGCGGTTCGCGTGTCGGTGGCCGGATTGCGGACGAAAACGAAAAAGGACGCGAGTCGGTATTCGGTAGGATTCCTACCTTTTTGTAAGCCATGGATTAGGTGATATGTGAATGGTTTCTTGGTTTATTTTTGGTAATTATATGATTGGTTATATGAGGTTTTATCAGATTATGATTTATATGTATTTTTATGGCATATGGCTAGACTATGAGTTATATGTTAATAATATGAGTTGCATGTAAAGGCTATGATCCAAATATATTACATAGCATAATGCATTACATCTCATGCATAGCATGGGCGGGAAAATAAAGGAACCGGAGGTCATGCTCAATCGGGGCGACCGAGAACAGGCATGGGGATAGCCTAATAGGCTAAAACCGGAGTCCATACTCCGTTGGGGCAACCGAGAAGCAAGCATGGGGACACCTTGACGAGGCCTTGCCGTCAAGGGGGATACATTGTGATTGGTTATGTCTTGACGAGTTTTTTTTTCCATCAAGGGGATGTGGCATCATGATAGTAGGGATGATGGGTGGGATTCATAACACAGACACCCATGGCATGGCATTCGCTTTATAGTTTCATTATATGATTGTCTACCAATTTTCACTATATTATTATCTCTATGCTTGTTACCACTAATCCGTGTGCTAGCCCTACTCAGAGTCCTACTGGGCAAGTGGTCTAACGGGAGGCAAGCTTAGGAGGTTGGGGGAAGGCAGCTACTTAACTTATTTAAATTTGTTTTGGAAATGTATTTGAGTAGCCTAGCTTGTTGGAAATGTAATATTTTAGATTACCTTCTATGTTTCGGTTTTCAGTTTTGGATGTTGTAATTTTGAGGTATCTTAGTAATCAAATGAATGTTCTTCCCTGCTATCTAAAATGTGTAGGTTAGTCTCTATTATCATTCCGCATTTAATTTAATATTACTCGAGCTTGCTTCTATGTGTGAACCATTCTCCGTGGAATTCGTTCCACGTACGCGTAGGATTGGCCAGGTAAGGGCCGGGCTTTAGAAGCTCGGAACTTAACTCGCATTGTGACGTCCGCGCCCTTTGTCACTCTTTATATTTTAAAAAAAAAAATTAGACTCTGATTTCGGTGAAAAGGGGCGGGCGTTACAGTTGGTATAAAAACGAAATCGGAACAATGAATCTCTCGAAGTATGATTAAGACGGTTTCACGTCTCACTGACGGATAAGAATCCCAACTGACCGACTCTTCGGAGTCCGTTGCACGGGGCCGGGTTAATGTACTTCGATTGACTCAAACTGAAGCGTTCAATCTGAGAACAACATTTGACGGAAATGAATGATAGCAGGGGAAGAACAATCAATCTAAGTTGGAACTATCAAACGTAGCAAAATAGGAAAATCTCCACGATTTCCCCGAATTAAAAAGGAACATTTAATATTTGGGAAGTTTTCCCTCAAATCAAGTGTGCTTATTTGGTAATTTTCCCCAAAATGAGAAACAATAATTAGGAAGTTTTCTCCCCCAAAACAAAGTATGTTTAGTTAGCATTTTCCTCCCCAATTTGAAAAGGAACTAAGTCGATAAATGTTTTTCAATGACTTAGGAAAATGCAGCCAAAAAGAAGAACTCGCCGCAACCCATGGATAGAGAAAGAGGTAACACCACCTCGTTAGGAAGAGGAGGTACAGCCACCCCATCGGGAGGAGAGACAGAATAGTGTGAACCTACTGGTTGTGCCTCCCGAGTTAAAAGAATTGGTTCAAGCGGTGGTCACCTCTGTCCTGCAACAGCACCTGAATGGGGATGCGACCACCAACGACTCCAACAAACGGAATATGGCTAGAGATTTCCAGCAACAACGCCCTCCCTACTTCAGGGGAAAGGAAGGGGCTGTCGCAACAGAGCACTGGTTGAAAAAAAATCACTCATATCTTGAATCTGCTTCAGATTTCTGGTCATGCTGATTGGATCTTACTGGCTACATCTCAACTAATCGAGGATGCCGGTAATTGGTGGGAGGTTGTAGAAAAGCAGCAAGCACTTGTACCGGAAGGGCAAAGGATTGCCATGACATGGGAAGGGTTCTCAGCTACCTTTTTAGAGCAATATTTTCCGGAGGAACAAAGAGAGAGCCAGACTCAAGCCTTCCTGTCATTGGTACAAGGTAATTGAACGGTGGCAGAGTATCACAGAGAATTCCCTAGGCTATCCTTCTATGCATTCAACATGGTGGATACCGAGCACCGGAGGGCCCGTAAGTTTGAGTGGGGCCTTCGGCCGAGCATCAGGGCTAGGGTGACCATCTTCAAGGAACCTACACTGGTAGGGGTGGTTAGCAGGGCCACTACAGCGGAACGAGAGTTGAATGAGTTGGCGCGGCCTGACAACCGCCGAGGGCAGAGTGGGCGGGGTGCATTTCAACCCAACAAGAGGTTCCGCCCAAATTTCAACAGACCCTCACCCTCCGCTCGGTCTACAGGGGGCTTTCGCCCCAATCAGCCCTCCCCGTCAACATCAGTCACTCAAGTCCCACGGGGTGGGAATACATGTTATCAGTGTGGTCAATAGGGACACTTCAAGAGGGAGTGTCCGCAGCTCAACAGACCCTCTAACTTCAGGGGTTCTTCCCGCCCTCCAGCTAGACTAGCTTAGTCACGAGGAGGCAGGACCTACAACCAGAGGGGAAGGGCGCCAAACCATACAGGAATGGGACAACTTTTTAAAATAGCTCCTCCAGCAACGACGGATCACTCGGTGATTCAAGGTATGGCCGTAGTTGGTAGTTCCTATGCTGTTACATTATTTGATTCTGGAGCTTCCCATTCATTTATATCTGCTGCATTCATATCTGCTACGGGCACATTAGTACAAAACCTGTCCACATCACTTACCATTGTATCCCCTGTGGGAGACACATCTTTGGGACTCATATGCACGGCAATGAACATTGAACTCGCGGGATTCAGATTCGAGTCCAACGATTTGGTAATCGATACGGCTGAGTACGATGTTATATTTGGCATGGACTGGTTGGCTACATTCCAGGCCCATATTGATTGCCATCTTCGTAGGGTGATATTCTGGTCACCCGAGGGAAAGCGGTACGTGGTACACGCTGACAGGCAGGGTATCCCTACAAGGATGCAGGAAGAATTGAACCACCTAGCCTTGAACAACCTCAAATTAGATAGAGCGCCAGTGGCTGAACTTCCAGCCGTAGTAGCAGATTATGCAGAGGTATTCCCAACGATGCTCCCTGGTTTGCCACCCAAGAGGGAGATAGACTTTGAGATCAAATTGTATCCCGGTGCTGCTCCAGTATCATTGCCCCATTACAGGATGGCACCGACCGAGATGACCGAGCTAAAGAAGCAGATTGATGAACTGCTCAAACTAGGTTTTATTCGGAACATCACATCTGCATGGGGAGCCCCGGTATTATTTGTGAAAAAGAAGGACGGTACCCTTCAGATGTGTGTGGATTATAGGAAATTAAACCAGTTGACTGTCAGGAACAATTATCCCCTACCCAGGATTTGTAACGCCCGCCCCTTTTCACCGTAAAATCAGAGTACATTTTTTTTTTAAATGAAAGTGACAAAGGGCGCGGACATCACGACACGAGTTAAGTCCGAGCTTCTAAAGCCCGGCCCTTAACTGGCCAACCCTACGTGTACGTGGCACGAAGTCCACGGAGAACAGTTCACACGTAGACAGCAAGCATCAAGGAATAATACAACTATATGCGGAACTAACAATAAGGATTATCCTACAAATTTGAGATCGCAGGGAAGATAACATCCATTTAAAATTACTACAATACCTCAAAATCATAATGTCCATAATATAATCCCAAAACATAGCAAGTAATCTAATTTATTACATTTCCGACAAGCTAAACTATTGCAAATTACATTATCCGAAATAAACATTAGTAACTATCTAGCACGCCTTTCCAAGCTCCTTAGCTTGGCTCCCGTCTCTTCCTTCCGCTTCGCCACCTCCTGTGTCATCAGCTAGGGTAGAAGTAGGGCGTTAGACAACGCGCCCAGTAGGACTCCGAGTAGGGCTAGCACATGGATTAGTAATAACATCATACAGATAATAACCCAATGCAAGCTGATAAACCATCATATATTGAAACTATAAAGTAAATGCCATGTCATGGGTGTCTATGTTATGCATCCCACCCATCATCCAAACCATATAATATCATATCCCTCTTGACGGCACGGCCTCTTCAAAATATACACAATCCCAAATCATCCCCCTGGACGGCAAAACCTCGTCCAGATATAACCAATCACAAATCATCCCCCTGGACGGCAAAACCTCGTCCTGATATAACCAATCACAAATCATCCCCCTTGATGGAAGAACCATCATCAAGGTATCATAATTACATACAACATCCCTGATAAATCAAATACATTAAAATACCTCCATGTCTGTTTATCGGTCGCCCCGACGGAGCATGGACTCCGGGTTCATTTCATCCTTCCCTTGTCATATCCCTCTCATGCCATGCATGAGATGTAGATGTCATATGCCATGTAATGAATATAATAACAAACCATGACATTTAAAAATCCCATCAATAATACATATAACTTGATTATAAAAAAAAAAAATCAAGAAGAGCCTCAATGATCACATCATAGCTTTAAAACCCATTTATAAACCAATCATATACTTACCAGAATAAATCAAATGAAAGCCTCTACATAATACATAATTCAAAACCAATCTTAACCATACCATATAATTTTCAAAGTAATTCAAAGAAACCATCACTCCATCCATGGCTTACAAAAAGGTTAGAATCCTACCGATTACCGATTCACGTCCTTTTTCCGTATTCGTCCGACAATCCGGCTACCGACTCGCGTACCGCTCGCGCTATCCGACACCTTATTAAATTACCAAATTAGTCCATATTGTCCCATTTCCAAGCCCATAAACCATATTTTAGTGGTTTCTTCATTTTAGCCAATAATTACCATTTGTGTCACTACCCCTTTACATAACCAATTACTCATTCATTCATGCCTATTTAAGCCCAAAATTGATCCACAACCTAGGTCCATTAATGATCCCTAACCATGTTACAAGATCATTAAAAAATCAACCCTTAACTTAGCCTCATTTCTATTGATTTAAACACATCATATTTCCAAATTTTAGCCCCTTAGCATTCTCATTTGTGAGACTAAAATGCATCAACCCCAAGCTTAGTTTAATCATTCACAAGGTCATCTTTATGCACCCATTTTCATGTCCAACACACATGGGGTTCGGCCATGTACCATGGCCGAACCCGCGGTTCTTCAATGTGGCTAATAATTACCACTTTGCCATTCTCTCTTCCATGTTTAATCATTCACCCATCCATGTATATTTTAAGTCTAAATTTATCCATAACTTAAATCCATTAAAGATTCACTAACCATGACCCAACATGAAACAAAATCAGACACCTAATTTGATCAAATTTCCATCATCTGATCACAAACATGGAACCAACCTTAGCTCATACAATGACCTACAAAATGGGTCACGGGTTCGGCCACATACCATGGCCGAACCCATGATGTCTTGTTCCCCATTTTGCTTGGATCTTTTGACACATTTTAGATCTATCACAAGTCTTCCCATGAGAGGTTTACATCATGCATTTTAAATCACCATTCCATTGCATTTTTCATCATACAACCATTTAAAACATTACTCCCATGCATTCATTAAAGCCCTAATTCATTAATCAAGAACCCACATTGCTTTCCATTCTTAAAACCCTAAGTAATTTAAACCAACCACCAATTCACCCACCATGGGATTCGGCCATACTATATGGCCAAACCCTATGGCCCATGATTCTTATTTCCAAGTACCCAATTCCATGTTCAATTTAATCAATCACACAATGCACACAATATATTTCTCCAATTTCTTACCCTAACCCTAATTCACCCATTTAGGGTTTTCTCCATCTTCCACCCTTCCATTTAATGCATCTAAATTCCATAGTATAAAATCACCTATCCACCATTAATTTCACAAAAATAATTTCCATTTCTTAAACCCTAAAATCCAAAATTCTTTTATTCAAGAAATACTCACTATCCGACGTCTCCTCCGATTTCCGCCGCTCCCGTCGGTCTCCTTAGCCTCCTCTCTCCTTCCTCTTGATCTTTGATAGGTCAAGATTCTTGATTAATGGTGGCAATACCCAACCCTAGAATCAGCCATAGTAGGGTTTGTGAGAGAGAGAGAGAGAGAGAAAAATCATGAGAGGAGAGATGTTAAACCCTAACCTTAGAGTGATTTCCCTCCAATTTCCACTTCTTTCTTCTCTCCTTCTCTTCTCTTCTCCTTAACACTCTTCCTCTCCTTCCTTAGAGCATGGGACGGCAATGGAGAATGGGAGGGATGGAGTTTGTGAAGAAAAGATGAGAATGAGATAACCAATAAGACTTATCTCCATTTTTCACTTTAATTTAATGATCCCACCAACCTTAAGATATTTTATTTGCTTTTTGGTGGTGGTTATCCAAACCACCACCCAAGCCCAACGTTTTTAACATTTTGAGGTGGGGTAGCTTGGTCTCCATTTGACCAATCTAACCCCATGTAGCCACCAACTTATTAATTTAAGTATTTAATTAATTTGGTAATTAACTTAGGTTAATTCATTTTTATTTAACCTAATTCCCATTATTCCACCCATGGTTGACCAAGTCAACCATGGTGGCCAGCCCCACCAATCATTGGTCCACATGCCACCTCATTTGATGAGGTGGAGGTGGGTCCCAATTGGCCATGTCACTTAGGCCTAATTAATAACCCTTTTAAAACATAGCTCCAATAAGTCTACATAATTACCATATTGCCATCCAAGGCTACAATTCCATTGTTCTCACCCTTCATCCCTTTAAAATACACCCAAACATAAACTCATAACTGATTCATAAATTTTATGCATTATACATGAGACTCCAATAATCCACAACCACAGATCCATAAATAAAACCTTACCTTCCTTTAATCATATTAGGCTCATTCAAGACCCATAAAAAATTGGTGCATCATCTTAGGTCCATAAATGACCCATACTCTATATCAAGTCCATCAAATCCATAATCATTCAAGGTCCATGCTTAGATAGTTCATAAATAGAAACTTCCTAAATTTAATATATAAATTCCATACTTAGAAAGTTTTCAACTTTAGCATCCAACTTCCGTAATTACAAAATTGCCATTCATGGCCAACCTTCCATAAATAGAAGGTTTCCAATTTTAGAATCACCTTCCATTTAATCTAAGTTCCATAATTAGTAAGTTACTAATTTAATCTCTACCTTACCATTATTAGATAGTTTCCATAATTACACTCCACCTTCCATTTTTGGATAGTTTCCATAATTAAAAAGGTTTCCATAAACAAATGCTTTCTAAATTTAGTATCCATGTTTCCATATTTAGAAGGTTTCCATAAATAATCTCCACCTTCCATTTTAGTCCAAGGTCTATAATTAGAATAGCTTCTTAGATTAGCAACCTCCTCCATAAATGGAAGCTTTCTAAATTTAGCACCTTTTTTTCCATACTTGGATAGTTTCCAAATTTAGAAACCATCTTTCCATATTTGGATGCTTTCCAAGTTTAGCAATCCAAATCCATCTACCTTAATTAAATAGTTTCTAAATTTAAATTCCCCGTTTTTTACACATATAACATATTATAGCTCAGTTTTGACCTTGTTAACTTCTGAATCAGGAAACGTGATAAACTACAAAGTTGTAGCCCTTGAAGTCTTCTTTCCAAGGCAAAAAGAATCAAAGTAATCAGACATTAGAATGGAACTTTATAACCAAAATACTGAACATATGTCAAACCTTCCTTATTTTTCTCCCTTTCTTATTTTCTTTCTTTTCCTTAATCCCTATTTAGAATGTGCTATGCGCCCTTGCTCCCTTCTTTAATTATCTCATGCCGTGTGCACTTGTTTACCGCTTATAAAGCCTTCCCTAAATCAAGAATAGAAAGTGCCATGCACCCCATTCTTGTTGCCTCTTCCATTTTATTAAACCTTCCCTTTAATTACACTTCCCATTTTAATTTCCAACTTCTAAACTTAGAAACTTACTAACTTAATAACCATTCTCCATATTTTAGACACTTTCCAAATTTAGCTTCAATCTTTCCATATTTAGGCACTTTCCAAATTTAGCCATTGCCTTAACTTAAATCCATCCACATCATGCACATATAATTAATGATAGACATTTTATTGTTTGGCAATAAGATATCATTGTCTAAACCCAACGTGTGACCTATTTTAGGACCATCCTAAAATCTTTCCACTTAATCTTAAATATCTCATGTCATCCAAAATATTATGCGCATATAATCCCCTTGATTTTTGTGATATAAAATCTTATATTCGGCCATGCAATCTTTTATCTATTTAATTTTGCATTACTAAAATAATTCAACCCATTTAAATTTATTTGAAACCATTTATCAAAATCGTTGGGTCTTAATTGGGCAAAGACCCAATCACTTTATCCATCTGAAATCCATATCTAAAATCTCCCAATTTAAATAGGTAATTTCCGTAAATATTTATAACTTGAGAATTCGGGATATTACATTGGGTCAGCCATTGGATGGCTGAACCATATTATTATTATGGCTAAAGTATTGAGCATAAACCATATACAAATGATGGAATGATTGAGTCAAGAGAAACATAGGGTTCGGCCATGTGTATGGCCGAACCCCATGGACCATTTTATGGGTTATTGGGAGTTAAGAACATGGTGGAAATTATAAATGGTGGTTAAAGAATTTCATATGTTTATCTTTGGATTTAGTATTAAGTAAATAATCAACCATGATAGATGATGGAAAAAAGGATAAAAATCCATAGGGTGAGGTTCGGCCATGTAGTATGGTCGAACCCCACTAATGGGTATTTGATGGACTAAGTTTATTTTGAAGTGGTTAAAAATCAAAATGGAGATGTATGTATGAAGGATTAAAGGAACAAAAATTAAGATGGTGATATGGCCGAACCCCACTAAGGTGGATTTTTATGGATGTTGATGGTTAGCCATATCAAGCAAAGGTTAAACCAATGGCAGAACCGTAAATACAAGCTAGAATGTAAATATGGAATGAAATGATCAAAGGAATTGAAAGAGGGGTCAAAACCAAAGTGGTAAGGTTCGGCCATGTTGTATGGCCGAACCCTACCAAAGTATGTTTGTAGTTTGAGGTGTTCTAGGGTGTTAATTAAATAAAAAGAAAGATCAAATACAAGTGGGTGAGGTTTGGCCATGGTGTATGGCCGAACCCCACAAGGTGGTTTTTGGGACTTAGACTTAATTGGAAATTAATTGGTTATGTGTTTGACTTACTGTTATATAAACAAGGTAACGGGACTTCTTGAACGGTGCACAAATCGTGAACGGGTGACGATTTAAGAAGAGCGGACCATTTAAGTGATCATTGTGTAGGTTTCCTACCTTTTTGTAACCACAATTTATACTTACTGTTTTATGTTGATTTTTATGAGTTATGTGTTAAACTATTATGTTTCAATGTGGATTTGAATGTTAAAAATTTATTTACAAATGGCATAAATTCATTGGCATATGATGCATGGCATGGGGTGATGGTTTTGTAACCGGAGGCCATGCTCCGTCAGGGTGTCCGTAAGGAAATCGTGGGAAGACCTTCATGATGAGAATCCCATAAAGAAGAATCCGGAGGCCACACTCCGTCGGGGTGTCCGAAAGTCCACTATGGGGTACCTTGATGATGAGAATCCCATCAAGAGGAGGCTATGTATACTTGTGATGGGTGGGACTCATTACACTTGCATACATACATAGCATTGTTTTTGTAAGATTTTGATGATCATGTATTATTATGTTCTATGCATGTTTTTATACTAACCTTATGGTAGCCCTAATCGGAAGACCTACTGGGCGTGTTGATCTAACGCCCTATTCCTATCCTTAGTGGATGACACAGGAAAGGGAAAGGTCGAGGATCGCGAAGGAAACCAAGCATAGGAGCTTGGGCAATTGAATAGTTTTATTTATGGATATTTTGTTTAAGTTTACCTGGACATGTAATTCGCTAGTTAGATATTGGCATGTAATAACTTAGTAATATTTGCTATGGTTTGGTATGGGTTGGAATGATTGATTAAGTTAAGATAACTTTGGAAAAATGACAATGTACTTTGCTATCTAATAAAATGGAGTAGATTTAGGTTCCATTATAATCCGCAGTTAGATTAAGTGTTATTCCGCAAAGATTATACTTTATTATGTGAGAACCATTCTCATGGACTTAGTCCATGCTCACATAGGTTTGGCCAGTTAAGGGTCAGACTTTAGAAGTCCGGACTTAACTCGCGTCGTGACACTCCCGCTCTTATCACTTGTTTATTTATTTAAAAAAAAAATAGACTCTGATTTATAGTGAAAAAGGGCGGGGTGTTACAAGGATATAGAAAAGACAGCTTTCAGAACGCGGTATGGATTATTTGAGTTTGTAGTCATGCTGTTTGGACTCACCAATGCACCGGCTGTGTTCATGGATCTAATGAACAGGATCTTCTGTCCTTACTTGGATCAATTTGTTATTGTGTTTATTGATGACATCTTAATTTATTCCAAAACTCAAGAAGAACATGCTGAGCATCTGAGGATAGTTTTGGACACTTTGAGGAAGAATCAGTTATATGCTAAAGCCAGTAAATGTGAATTCTGGCTACCCAAGGTTAACTTCTTGGGCATGTCATATCAGCAGAAGGTATAGCTGTGGACCCAGCTAAAGTGGCGACAGTGGGAGAATGGAAAGTGCCAAAGAATGTAACCGAGATCTGTAGCTTCTTGGGATTGGCGGGTTATTATCGGAAGTTTATCATGGACTTCTCCAAGATTGCATCTCCACTGACTCGACTCACTTAGAAAGGAGTCAAATTTGAGTGGTCTGATTTGTGCAACCGGAGATTTGAGACTCTAAAAGAGAGACTTACAAGGGCTCCTATTTTGATTTTTCCAGAAAGAGGCAAGGGTTATGAAGTACAATGCGACGCTTCATGAGAATGAATCGGGTGTGTCCTTAGTCAAACTCATCGTGTGGTGGCTTATGGTTCAAGACAATTGAAAATACATGAACGTCTCTATCCTACGCACGATCTTGAACTAGCCGCAGTGGTCTTCGCTCTCAAAAGCTGGAAACATTATTTATATGGGGAGAAATTTGAAGTGTTTTCAGATCATAAGAGCTTGAAGTACTTATTTGATCAGAAAGAGCTCAACCTGAGGTAGCGTAGATGGATGGAATATCTGGCAGATTATGAGTTCGCACTTCGTTATCACCCTGGCAAGGCGAACAAGGTGGCAGATGCACTCAACCGCATATCACATGCATCGGTGGCATGTTTGATCAGGACAGAATGGGACATGTTGAATACCATTCGAGAGTTCAACTTGTATATCAATAACCATGGGAGTATGTACAATTTGATCATACAGTCCAACATGGTTACCAAGATTGAACAAGAACAGCGGATAGACCCGGAAGTGGAAGAGATATGGGCCAAGATGTTTACTGGTGAAGTCATACCGGAATGGGAGTTACGACCAGGACAGGGTCTTCTATTCCGAGGAAGGATTTATGTACCTAAGAGTTGCAGAAAAGAGTTATTGGTTGAGGCACATCAGACCAAACTCTTTATTCATCTGGGCAGCACCAAGAAGTATCACGACCTGAAGAGGCATTACTGGTGGCACGGACTAAAAAGGGATGTGGTAGAATTTGTGGCCCATTGCTTAACTTGTCAGCAGGTTAAGACGGAACATCAGAAGCCACCAGGGTTACTTAAACCTTTACCAGTGCCGGAATGGAAATGGGAACACATCTCCATGGATTTTGTGACAGGGTTGCCAAGGTCTTCAAAGGGCAACGATGGGATATGGGTCGTGGTAGACCGACTGACCAAGCCTGCACATTTCATTCCCATTAAGATGACAGACTCATCTGAGACTTTAGGTCAGCGGTATATCAGGGATACCATCAGATTGCATGGTATTCCTCGGAGTATTGTGTCTGACAGAGATGGTCGATTCACCGGCAGAGTATGGCAGAGCATGCAGGCGGCCATGGGAACAGACTTATTTACTAGTACAACATTCCATCCACAGACTGATGGACAGTTTGAGAGGACAATACAGACATTGGAGGATATGTTGAGAGCATGTATGCTAGATTTCAAGGGTGGATGGGAGGATCATTTGCCGTTAGTAGAATTCTCATACAACAACAGTTACCAGACAAGCCTTCAGATGGCTCCATTTAAGGCTTTATATGGTAGACCTTGTAGGTCACTAGTGTGTTGGACAGAGGGCGGTGAGCCTGTACTGATTGGACCTGGATTGGTTGTAGAGACTACAGCGCAGATACAGTTGATACGGCAACATTTATTGACTGCACAAAGTCGTCTGAAGAGTTATACTGACAAGAAGAGGAGGTTCCTTGAATTTGAAGTGGGAGACATGGTGTTTTTGAAAGTCTCGCCACGAAAGGGACACATGAGATTTGGAAAAAAGGGGAAATTGTCACCAAGATATGTGGGACCGTTTTCAATCATAATAAGGATGGGGGATGTGGCTTATCAATTGGCACTCTCATCACAGTTGGCATCTTTACACGATGTGTTCCATATATCGATGTTGAGGAAGTACAATCCTGATCCTTCTCACGTACTGAATGTACTAGACATAGAGGTCCAGAGCGACGTGACGTACGTCAAAAATCTTGTCAGAGTGGTGGACACAGAACAAAGGGTATTACGGAACCGAGCGATCCAGTTTGTCAAGGTGGTATGGGATCGACATGGCATTAAGGAAGCCACATGGGAACTCGAGGGGGAAATGAGAAAAGCTCATCCTGAGCTATTTATGTAAATGTTTGAACCCTATTTCACTCGATCTTCGGGACGAAAATTTTAAAAAGAGGGTTGTATTGTAACACCCCGGATTTTCAAGTTATTAATTTATATGAAAATTATCTATTTAATTTGTGAATTTTTAGATATGGATCTTATCTGGGTAATGTATTGGGTCATTGGCCCAATTAAGACCCAACGGTTTTGGAATTGGTTTCAATAAAAATTAAATGGAGTTAAATTTAATTAGTAATGCAACATAGATAAATAAAGGAAGGAGATAATTGTGCATGGCCGAATATTGTTTATGCAATCTAATGAGATGTGTGTGGGATTTTCATATCCACATTGATATGATAGAATATCTCAAAAAGATATCTAAAATTAAATAATGGTGCATGGCCAAATTTTAGATGGGCATATCCATGTTTATGCGCTAAGTGTATCATGGAAAGGAGTCCCTTTCCTAGTTAAAAACGACATTACTAATTAAGCAAGGGCACACAACATTACTAATTAAGCAAAGGGGCGCAAGGCATAAAGGAAGTTACTAAATTACATGAGGCGCAAAAAGGAGTCCTTTCCTAGTTGAGATTGGAAGGTCGGCACCTTCTAACTTATAGACAAGGGGCGCACGGCCTAAGGGGGATTGGTTATCTTAAGCACCTTCTAAGTTGGGACCAAGGGAAGGTTTTATAAAGAGAAGGCAAGAAGGGGTGCACGGCTTATACACCATAGCTAAATTTATCCCCCTCTCAAGTCTTATTCATGGCAAAACAAAGATGAAGAGAAGGCAGCTAGCAAGAGGAAAAATCAGGAAGGAAAAGGATTAGAAGAGCGCGAGCAACCAAGGGAAAACCGGAGGAGTCGCGGAACCGGTGAGTGGTTTTAATATTTTGTTTAAGATAAGAAACCATAGGGTTCTGCTATGGTGTATGGCCGAACCCCATGGAAGAAGAATGGGAGGAGATTTTGATAATTTTAAGGGAAGGAAATTGAGAGATGAATGATGAAGTTTTAATGGAAAGATATGGTTTAATGTGTGAAAGTTTGAATGATAAAAACCATGAAGGATATTAGTTATTTTTAATGGAATTGAAATATGAAAATCATAGATGTGGGTTTATGATTTTAAAGAGGCTTAAATGGAAGGATATTGGTTTTTGTTTAATGAATTATAATGGATCATGGGTTCGGCCATGTTGTATGGCCGAACCCCATGGGAAAATAATTATGAACGTATGTTGGGGATTGATTATATGAAAACCATTAAGGAACATTGTTTAGGTTAATAAGTTTAAAAAGGGTTTTAATGGATAATCTCTATGAGTGAGGTTCGGCCATGGTGTATGGCCGAACCCCACTAGGGTTTATTTTATGAAGGATGCTTCTTAATTTAGAAAGTTTCTAATAATGGAAGCTTGAAGGAATATTGCTCATGTTTTATGGAAGATGGTTACTATTTTTAGTAAGTTTCTAATTATGGATCTTTGGATTAAAAAAAGAAAAAAGGAAAGAACCTCAGACCATGGTTCAGCCAAGGGCATGGCCGAAAACCCCATCAATAATTATGGAATTATACTCATATGGTTAGATCATGGAAAGGATGGCAATTTTGTAAATATGGTCTAAAATGAAGGACCATGGGTTCGGCCATGGTGTATGGCCGAACCACATGGGAAATATTTGATGGATCATGTTGGGACTAAGGAATCGATTATGGAATTAATATGGTGATTGATTAAAGTGGAGGATACAAATATATGTTATCGGATTATTGGTTATGTTAGCCATGGATGGCAAACTTGTAAATATGTGAAAACATGGGACATAGGGTTCGGCCATGGTGTATGGCCGAGCCCCATGAACTATTTATTGGACTATGTGTTTGGATTAAAGAAGTATGTATGGATTATTTTGGAACCTAAGCAAGGAAAATGGCTATGGATATCTATAATGGCAATTTGGTAATTAAGTGAAATCAATGGACCATGGGTTCGGCCATGGTGTATGGCCGAACCCCATGGGGAATGTTTGCTGAGCATAAGGTTGATGTATCTTAGATGATTAATTGGGTTATCATCAGATTAATGCATAAAAATGGTCAGAATGGCATTATTGTAAATATGGTAAAAAAACTGAAAGACCATGCGTTCGGCCATGGTGTATGGCCGAACCCCATAAGGATTGTGTTTATGGACTTAAACATTGTAAATAAATGGGACATGCTTTAATTGATTAATATGTTATAAGGTAACGGGACCTCACAAGGTTTTTAAGAATCGTGAGCGGTTACCGGACGAAAGACGCAAGGACACGTTAGCGGTCTTTGGTAGGATTCCACCTCTTTGAAACCATGGGTTTATGTATATTGTTTTATCTTATTTTTGATGAATATATGTTGCAAGGGATATGTTTCAAATTGTGATTTTAAATGCTATGTTTATATGATAATATAGCATGTGTTGGTTATGTTTCAAAATGTGATTTTAATCTATGTTTATATGATAAAATAGTATGATAAAATAGCATGTGTTTCATTGGCATCTCATGCATGGCATGGGATGAAGGATTTGTAACCGGAGGGGCACACTCCGTCGGGGCGTCCGAAAACCCTATGTGGACTACCTTGATGTGCTTTTCCATAAAGAAGAAACCGGAGGGTCCACACTCCGTTGGGGCGTCCGAAAGACCTATGTGGTGGGTACTTTTATGTACATGTGATGGGTGGGACTCATTGCATTTGTCATCATTGCATGGCATGGATTTATATGGTTTTTGACATTACGTTATTATATATGTTTTGTACTAACCATGTGTTAGCCCTAATTGGAATACCTACTGGGCGCGTTGTTCTAACGCCCTACTTCTACCCTAGTGGATGACACAGGAAATCAGGGGAACGATGAACGCAAGACGGGCCAGGCATAGGAGCTTGGATGATTTAGTTTATATTTTTAATAAAGTTACTCATGGACTTTGTATCTTGAGTATCTAGATTTTGGAATGTAATAACATAGATGGTTGGATGCTTATTTGGATGATTATGATATTTTAATTATGATTAAGGACTTGACGTACTTTGCTATCTGAATGGAATAGAACTTGGTTCCATTATTATTCTGCATGTTTATGATTCCGCAGTTATGATGTTATTCCGCATGTTGATATTGTATGTGTGAACTGTTTTCATGGACTTAGTCCATGCACACATAGGATTGGCCAGTTAAGGGTCAGACTTTAGAAGTTCGGACTTAGCTCGCGTTGTGACGTCTAGTTCTCTATCGCTCTACTTTGTTATAAAAAAAAAAAAAAAGATTCTGATTTTTCGGAAAGAAGCAATCGAAAAAGGGCGGGGCTTTACAAGTATGCCCATTAATTGGTGTCTCTTTGTAAATCAGTCCAACCCTTCCACTTCCCATTCAACCCAACTCAACTCAAGCATTAACTTAATTCCTTTGAGCTCACTCATGGTCGACCAAGTCCACCATGACATGGTCGACCATGTACCATGCACCATATGGCATTCGAGTCCCACCTTGGCCATGTCACTCAATGATGTGGCGCCTTGCCTAGTTGGCTTCCATGCGATGACTAGTTATGCCACATCACCCACATGCCACCTCACTTGATGAGGTGGATTTAATGTGTTGGGTTTTAATTGGGTAGCTAACCCAATTAATTTAACCTTACCCATTTATCTTAAGATTAAGTTCACTATAACCCATTGGGTTCCAATTGGGTGATTGACCCATTTATTTAGACTTTACCCAATTAATTTAAAATCAACCTTACCCGTGATCCATTGGATCTTAATTGGGTAATTGACCCAATTTCTTACCTATCTAAGGTCCATTTCAAGTATTTAAATCTCAAATTCCATTCATTCACAATTTAAATAGACCAATCCAATATATTTATATGTAAAGGAAAATCCAGGGTGTTACAGAAAATAGGCGCACAGGCTAAGGTAAGTGCCTAACTACTTTCGTTTGATTTTATCCTTCTCATGTACAGATATAGATTTTTACTTTAGGGTGCTCTCATTTATTTGTATTTAAAAAATATTGAATATTTAATTTGTTCATGCATTTAGGTTGTTAGTTTCATGTATTAGTTAGATTGTTTGCTTAATTGTTTGCATATTTGTTTGAGTATTGCATTGTTAGATTTAGGATGACATTCACAAAAAATATAAAAAAAGGATTAATAAATAAAAATGGTTCATGCATTCAAAGTAAAGTCAATTTAGAAGCATTTAGTTAGTTTTTAGGATTTTTCATGCTCATTAGGACAATCTTTAATTCAATTAATTTGAGATAACCAATCTTAATTTTTCTTCAATTACGGTGTCTAAGGCTAGTTCTGTCACCAAGACGTGAGCTTGAGCAAGTCTAAGGGTAAGTTAGGATGAGATGCCGTTTGTGCTCCCCCACTTACTTGGTCGCTATTGAGGTTAAACTTCTATTGGAGATTTAAAAATTTTGGAGGATTTTTTTTTAGAATTAGGTCATTTATTGTTTGAGTCTTGTTTGGTCTTGAGTATTTAGAGACGCGATTCAACCAAGCGATGGGTTAGAATTGAGCCCCCAATTGGTGAACATCTTGTCAGTCATCAATCTATTATGGATGACAGTAGGGTCTGTGAGGTAATGTCAATTTCAACGATAGAACCTTCATTGAATCCCAATAATTGCACCCGTGGTGATGACAGTCAGACCAAAAATCCCGTTAATGTTAAAATTAAGGAAGAGCCTAACATTAAGGAAGAACCTAAGGAAGAGACACACATTGAGGAAAAACCAAGATTAGGGAAGAATCTACACAGGAACTTATCCCTTTTGACATTAATGTTCCATGGGCATTCATCATACCAGTGGGTGAGAATGTGGTGGAAAAATGATACTACGCTAATAATGTTATGTATTCCTAACACATTACTCATCACCAACTACTAAACAAAATGAAACTCACTTAGGAAGGTCTAAGTTGTACATTGTGTTAAAAAATAATTGAATATGTGTATGTTATAGGTCTTTTAGAATTAGTCAGTCTAGGATTTTTTAGTCGGCTTAAAGTCAGTCTACACATCACCAACACCTCATCACAAATCAATTCACACCTCACATGATTTTCCCATATCTCAGTAGATCCCATGCGAATTTGATATATTTTGTTTTCTTTCATATAACTTGTTCCTTCTGGGATCGATCTCGTACTTATTACGCTGTACTATACATGGTTCTTTTACTTGCGAGTAATGAATAATAAATTTAACATTTGGAATACACAACAAGTTTTTGGCGCTGTTGCCGGAGAACATGAAATTCTATGGAATATGACAAATATATGTTTTGAAATTTTGTTGTTTCTAAAAAGATTTTTATTTTTTGAATCTTCTAAATTAGGCAACTTTTTCAAATTGAAAAGTTTTATTTTTAAAAACTATAATTTTGGAAGTTTACCTATAATTAAAATTTTCTTTAAAATATGAATAGATTTTTAAATTTGTCTAAATATGGAAGTTTTGTTATACTTAGAGACTTGTCAAATTTAGAAGTTTCTATTTTTGTAGACATTTCTATTTTTGGAAATCTAATAAATTCTACTTGTTTCTCCTTTTAGCCCTTTTCTAATTTTATAAATATACTTTATTTTAGTGATATTCTAATTTTGGAAGATAAATCTAATTTTGGGAAGTTTTAGAACTTTGTCTATGGAAACTTTAAAATTATCTCTTTTTAAAAACATTCTATTTTTAGAAAATTTCCCAATTTTGGAGACCTCTAAATTTTAGAAAGTTTTTAATTTTAGATCATCAATTAAATTTAGAAAGTTTCCAAATAATTTTTTTTTTCTGTAAATGCATTTAATGTAGAAATTTATTTATGATCTCACACTAGTTTAGGACTCTTAACTAGAATTCAATTAATTTATTCTCTCTTTTAGGACTTTACATATAGTTAGTTCATGCATTCTTAAGTTAGAATCTTCACCTAGGTTCATGTGTTTTATTTTTCAGGAATTTTAAAAAGAGCGAGTTAAGATTGCTGGAAAATACGCGCATAGGCTAAGGTAAGTGACTATCTAATTTCTTTTGATTTTATCCTTCTCATGCACGGATTTAAATTTTTACTTTAGGGTGCTCTCATTTATTTGTATTTAAACAAAATTGCATATTTAATTTTGTAACGCCCCGCCCTTTTTCACTTGATTTTTCCTGTAAATTCAGAGTCTATTTTTTTCTAATAACAGAGTAGAGTGATAGAGCGCGGGACGTCACGACGCGAGCTAAATCCAAACTTCCAAAGTCCGACTCTTAACTGGCCAACCCTATGTGTGCATGGACTCAGTCCACTATACTGGTTCACACATAGCAATATCAACATACGGAATAAAAATCATAACATCCAAATTGCGGAATCATAATAGAACCAAGTTCTATTCCATTCAGATAGCAAAGTACATCAAGTCTTGAATCATCATTATCATATCATAATTATTCAGCAAAATATCTAACCATAGCAAATTCATCTAAGTTATTACAATCCGAATCCTAGATACTCAAATACAAGCCCGAGAGTATCTTATACAAAATATAAACTAAAAGCGTTCCAAGCTCCTATGCTTGTCCCTTCCCGCGTTCAGCGTTTCCCTCGTTTCCTGCATCATCCACTAAAGGGTAGAAGTAGGGCGTTAGTACAACGCGCCTACTAACACATGGTTAGTACAAAACATATCATATAACATAGTGATGTCAAAACCATATAAATCCATGCCATGCAATGATGACAAATATGCAATGAGTCCCACCCATCACCTGTACATAAATGTGCCTACCACATAGGTCTTTCAGTCGCCCCGACGGAGTGTGGACCCTCCGGAAATCTTCTTGATGGAAATCACATCAAGGTGTTGAACATAGGTTTTTCGGACGCCCCGATGGAGTGTGACCCCTTCGGTTATAAATCCTTCACCCCATGCCATGCATGAGATGCCAATGAAACACATGCTATTTTATAACATAAACATAGCATTGAAAATCATCATTTGAAAAACATATCCAATACAAGCTCTTTATACAATTAAAACCTAGCATGTAAAATCACCTTTGGAGTAAAATCACCTTTGGAGCATAATCAATGCATACTATTTAAATCAAGGTAAGCTAGCATTTGAAATTCAATAATAAATCAGATCCTTTGAAACACATTTTCAGCAAAACATAAGATAAAAACAAGTACATAATCCATGGTTTCAAAGAGGTGGAATCCTACCTAAGATCGTTCACAAGTCCTTGCGTTTCCGTCTGAGATTCGATCACCGATCGCGCACCACTTGCGAGATGCCGTTACCTTATAATATAATGATAAATCAACACCAAGTCTCATCTAATTACAAGGTTCTAAGTCCATATCAAAACCCCATGGGGTTCGGCCATACACCATGGCCGAACCCATGGTTTACCATTTTCATACATATTTACAAAAATGCCACTGTTGGTAACCATAGTCCCGTTTCTTTGCTTAGGTTTCAAGTTATCCATTCATGTTTCCAAAGTATATAATACCATAAAATAACTCATGGTGTATGGCCGAACCCTATGTCCAACATTCTCTCATATTTACCAAATTGCCATTGGTTTCCTTCTTCCTTTAAATCTCTCATAATTAGACCTTAAAAACTTCCCTAATCAAATAAGTTCATCAATCATAACACATGGGGATCGGCCATACATCATGGCCGAACCCATGGTTCTCCTACTTTGGTATCTTAATTACATTTTTGTCATTCCCTTCTCCATCAATTCTTATCATACATTGTACCCTTTTATTTTATTTAAAACTACACATAACTTAACTCATGACTTAGGTTCATAATCTGATTTCCTCAATCAGACTTTAACCTTGAATTATAGATACCTTTAATCCCTTAATTTTAGACCATGGGGTTCGGCCATACACCATGGCCGAACCCTATGGTGTATAATCTCTACCTTTCCATAATTGGAAAGTCCCCAAATTTATATTTCACCTTCCAAAAATAGAAGTTCCCTTTATTAATCTCCCCTTCTATCATTAGAAGGTTCCCCTAATTAATTTGCCAAAATATCAACCTCCTTCCATAAATGAAAAGTTTTCTAAAAATAACTTCATCTTCCATTTTTTAACCTAAGGTCCACATTTAGAAGGTTTCATAATTAAACACCAACCCTTCTATGATTGAATATCATATTCCATAAATAACAAAGTTTCCAAAAACTAAATCCTAGTGTGGTTCGGCCATACATTGTGGCCGAACCTCACTCTTGTCAATTAATCCCTTCATTCAATTAGGTTCAATAATCCAACCCTTACCTTCCTTTCTTGGAATGGTTTCCATAAATAACTTTTATGGTCTTTAAGTAGATACTTTCTAATTTTAATATCCACTTCCAAGAATGGAAACTTTCCTTAATATGTAACCTCCTTTCCATATTTGGAAACACCTTCCAAAATTAGATGGCTTTACCATTTTTAACAACTTCTTCCATAAATGGAAGGTTTCCATATATAGATTCTTACTTTCTATAAATGGAAACTTTCTAAGATTAGAACTCCTTTCCAAAATTGGAGTGCTTTCTAATTTAACCACCCCTTCCCTTAATTAGATAGTTTCCTATTTAATTTCAATTCCATATTACCCCATGGGGTTCGGCCATACACCTTGGCCGAACCTTATGGTTCATGATCTTAGCCCTTGGTTTAGATCCATCAAAACCGATCATCACTTTCATAAAAGTTTGGTGGGGTTCGGCCATACACCATGGCCAAACCTCACCTCTTCTTTTTATCATTTTGGATCCCAAAGCTTAACCACAAAACATCATGGTTCGGCCATACCAAGGCCGACCCAATGTCCATCCAATTTTCTTTAATTATCATCAAACTCCTCCATGGATTTTCATCATTTAATTTTGTTAATCTAAACCATAAATCCCCGTGGTTTCCATTATTCAAACCATTATGAAATAACCATGATTTCCATGATCCAAGATCTAAAATAAAAACCCAATCAATGAATCAAGAACACACCATGGTTTTCAATCATTAAAACCAATTAATTGAACAAATCTTCCATGGGGTTCGGCCATGCACTATGGTCGAACCGTATGGTTCTTTTGATTTTATAAATCAAATTATAACATTAAACACTTAAATACTAACCTCTTCCTTGATCTTCTAATCTTTCTCCTTCTTCTTATTTTTTTCTTTTTTTCCTCCAAACAAGAACACCTTCTAGTTGCTGTCCTTTCTTCTCTTGCTTTGGCGTGGAAGAGAGTGATGAATTGAGAGAGGGAGAGAGAAGAATAAAAACTTGCTAATGGGGTTGTAAAAATCGTGTACCCCCTTGGGCTTCTCCTTTTATTAAGCTCTCCTTAATCCCATATTAGAAATTTCTTAATATAAGCAACCCCTAGCCGTGTACCCCTTGTGTTCCCCGTCATTACACATATACTATATGGTAACCCAGTTTCGACCTTGTTCACTTCCGAATCAGAAAAATTGGTAAACTATAAAGTTGTAGCTATTGAAATCTTCTTTCCAACTCAAAAATAATCAAAGCAATCGGATATTAGAGTGAAAAGTTATAACCAAAATACTGGACATATGTCAAACCTTCCTTATTTAACCATGGCCAACTTTCCCTCTCTAATTAGCCATAGCCGACTTTCCCTTGCCTTATTAAGACCTTCCTTTAATTCTTATTAGTAAGTACTATGCGCATAGCCTTAATCATAATCCAAATAATCTTTTAATTTAACTTAAGACAATCTACCTTCCCTTTTTGAATATCCTATGCGCATAATATGGATATTATTATCCAAATTTCGGCCATGCCTGATCTTTTAATTATTTCATAGATATTTCATCCCTTTTAAATATCTAGCATATCATTGTGGATTTAAAATCCCACGTATCTCTCATGCGCATAATCTATAGGTTTCACCTTCAAAATTCGGCCATAAAATCTTTTGTTTAAAATTAGATATAATTCATCACTAAATTAATTCAACCCATTTGAATTTTAATAAAACCAATTCCAACATTGGTTGGGTCCTAATTGGGTCATGGCCCAATTCTTGATCCAAATAAGGTCCAATTCTAAAATCCACCATTTAAAAGAATAATTGTCATATAAAATACTAGTCTGAAAATCCGAGGTGTTACAAATTTGTTCATGTATTTAGGTTCTTAGTTTCATGCATTATTTAGATTGCTTGCTTAATTGTTTGCATGTTTGCTTGAGTATTGCATTGTTAGTTTTAGGATTGCATTCAGAAAAATAAAAAAAAAAGTTTAGTAAATAAAAATGGTTCATGCATTCAAAGTAAAATCAATTTAGAAATCATTAGTTAGTTTTTTGGGTTTTTCTTGCTCATTAGGACAATCTCTAATTCAATTTTAGATAACCAATCTTAGTTTTTCTTCAATAACAGTGTCTAAGGCTAGTTCTGTCACCAAGACGTGAGGTCGAGCACGTAAGAATAAGTTGGGACGAGATGCCCTGTGCTCCCTCGCTTACCTGGGAAATTACCTGGCCGTGATTGGGGTTAACATTCTATTGGAGATTCTAAACTTTTGGAGAAAAAATTAAGAGTCGTCTAGAGTCCAAGGATTAGTTTTAGGAATTTTTAGAATCAGGCCATTTATTGTTTGAGTCTTGTTTGGTCTTGTTTGGTTTTCAGTGAAAATGAGTATTTGGAGACACGATTCAACCAAGCGATCGGTTAGAATTGAGCTCCCAATTGGTGAACATCTTGTCAGTCATCAATCCAGGATGGACAACAGTAGGGTCTGTGAGGTCATGTCAGTTTCAACGATTGAACCTTCATTGAATCCCAATGGTTACACCCGTGGTGAGGAGAGTCAAACCAAAAATCCCGTTAATGTGAAAATTAAGGAAGACCCTAACATTAAGGAAGAGCTTAACATTGAGGAAGAGCCACACATTGAGGAAAAGCCAAGCATTAGGGAAGAACCTGCACAAAAACTTATCCCTTTTGACATTAAAGATCCATGGCATTCATCATACTAGTGGGTGAGAATGTTGTGGAAAAGCGATACTATGCTCTCGATGATATGTACTCCCTTGAACACATTACTCATCAGAAATTGCCAAACAGAATGAAACTCACTCAAGAAGGTCTAAGTTGTACATTGTGTTAAAAAATAATTGAATATACGTCTGTTGTAGCTTTGTTTTAGAGTTAGTCAGTCTAGGAGTTTTGAGTCGGTTTAGAGTCAGTCTAAAAATTTGAGAGCCAATATAGTGTAGGAATTTTATTGAGTCAATGTAGTTTAGGATTTTTGTTCAGGACTGTTTTTAGTGAACCCTCTTAGGTATGTCTTAACCAAAATTTACTAGAGTTCCAATTTTTTTTTTTTTTTGATTTGCACTTGATTTCAGTAGATTAAGTAACATTGAGGTCAATGTCTGATTTAAGTTTGGGGGTATTAAGGGGTTACACTTGTTGCATCCAATAAAAATTTTGTGTGTCCGAAAAATCAAAGGAAGAGTAAGTTTACAAACAAAAACTGAGACTACCCTTGCGAAAAAAAAAAAGGGATTTGTGTTTTTGAGTCTCAAAAAAATAAAAAATATTATCAAGGGAAGTGTAAGTGAAGACTGAGACTACCCCTTGCATAAAAGAAAAAAAGTCAAAGTTAAATTTTTAGCATTAGTGCCTAAATAAAAAAATTTAGATCATATTTTTTCGGGAAACATTTTATAGAATTTTTACATGGAACAATTTTTACACAGCCATGTTAATATTAGTTGAAAAAGAAAAAAATTCATGAGACTAGTGATCACCAGAGGAATACTAATGGAGACTTATACCCATTGAGCTTTAGTGTCTTTCAATATTTTCTGAGGGCTATAAGTAAATTCAAATTTTTGTTTAAGCGCATCTAGTCATTGTTAATCTCATTATTCTTCAATTTTGGTCATATTACTCAGAATATAATCAAATATTAGTTAGTACAATTGAAATTTTTCGAAATTTATTTGAAACAAAGAAATTGCTTTATGAAACTTAGGATATGATATAGACCAGTTTTGGATCGTTTGAGCCTTCAAACCTACCTATTTTGGTCATTTAATCGTGATAGTTCTTGAGTTGAGCCTTATTGAAAAATCAGCCTATTTTATTCTTTAGCCATGTTTACCGTACCCAACTTCTGTTATGGAGTCTGAGCCTCATTGAAATTTTTGGGACCTATTCTAATAGCTCAGAAAAGGTTAGAGATAAAGAAAAAAAAACATTGGGATGTTACTCTAAAAAATGGCACTGAAAAGAAAATGAAGAAAAGAATAAAATAAAAGGAAACATCGAGACATCAAAAGAAGGATGTGAAAGAAGAAGAAAGAAAAAAGAAAAAAAGAATATTTTGAAAAGTGCTGAAAGAAAATTAGAGGAAAAAAATATATCCCGTCTACATTATGAAGACCCCTAACTTTTCTAATTCAAAATATTTAATTTTTGGAGTCTTATTATCCTTCTTTGATTTGACCCGATCTTAAGCCACGTTTCATACTATTAGGAAGTCCTATTGATCTTAAGTCTAAATATCATGTTTCAAGTGGAGAATAGAGGAAGGGAAATGATAGTGTTTGACTCAATGTTCTCAGGAAAATGACATCCATACATGGGATCTATTTATTTTCTTTGATCTGTACCGTCATTTCTAAACACATATGTGAGAAATTTTGATTTGAATACATAAACTTCTCTCACATATACCTTTGAGAGAAAATAAACCCAAACCTCTGAACGTTAGTATTTCTGAGAGATATATCTAGTGAGGTTTTTGTAACACCCTGGGTTTTTTAAGTTAGTTATATTTATGAAAAATTACCATTTAATTTGTGAATTATTAGATATGGATTTTATATGGGCAAAATGTTGGGTCATTGCCCAATTAAGACCCAACGGTTGTGGAATTGGTTTCAATAAATTATATGGGGCTGAATTTAAATAGTATTGCAATATTATATAAATAAGGAAGGAAATAGTTGTGCATGGCCGAATATTGGTTATGCAATCTATGAATTTGCGCATAAGGGAATTACTAGCTTGGTACCTTCTAAATTGGGACCAATTGGAAGTAATAAAAGAGGCAACAAGGAGGGGCGCACGGCTTACACACATAGCCAAATTCTCTCTCCCTCTCAAGATTATTCTCGGCATTACACACAGAGAAGGAGAAGGCAACTAGCAAGAGGTGTTCTCAGTTTTGGGAAAAATCAAGAAGAAAGGAGAAGGATTGGAGGAGCAAGAATCAATCGGAACCGGTTAGTATTTTATAAATTTTGTTTAAAAGAAAAGAACCATAGTGTTCGGCCATGATGTATGGCCGAACCCCATGGAAGAAAATTGGGAGATGAATGAGTATTTTTAATGATAATTTTGTGAAGAACCTTAGACCATGGGTTCGGCCATGGAGTATGGCCGAACCCCATAAATAATTATGGGATGATCATGGTATTAAATTTAATCGAAAGACATGGTTATTGGTTGGAAACCATGGAAGGAATATTAATGTTTTGAAGGGATTAAATGGAGACCATGGAATATGACTAAGGGATGAATGTTGATGATGAACCCACATGGCCGAACCCCATGGAAAGGATATTAATAATTCTAATGGATTTAAAATGATGGGAAAGGTTATTTATGTTTTAATTTTAAATGGAGACCATGGGAAAATATAGATGGATTTAATATGGTGATTGATTAAATGGAATGATAGCCACGGATGGCAAAATGGTAATTAAGTGAATTAATGGACCATGGGTTCGGCCATGGTGTATGGCCGAACCCCATGGGGAAAGTTTGCTGAACTTATGGTTTGATGTATGTTAGATGATTAATCGGTTTTTTATTAGAATAATGGGTTACGTTAGTCATGGATGGCAAAATTGTAAATATGTGAAAATATTGGACATAGGGTTCGGCCATGGTGTAGGGCTGAACCCCATGAACTATTTGTATGGATTATTTTGGAACATAAGTCTTATGAAAATAAGCAAGGTAAATGGCTATGGATATGTATAATGGCATTGTTGTAAATATGGTCAAAAATGAAAGACCATGGGTTAGGCCATGGTGTATGGCCGAACCCCATGGGGATTATTTTGATGGACTTAGGGTTTATGTATGTGGGATTAAATAAAAGGGAAGTGACTAAATGTTTAACTTAGGTGTTATTGATTAATAAACCAAAGAAAGAAATTAAAAAAAAAAGGGTGAGGTTCAGCCATGGTGTATGGCCGAACCCCACATGTTTGGTTTATGGACTTGGACATTGTTGTAAATCAAGTGGGACTTGGTTTTAATTGATTGTTATATTATAAGGTAACGGGACCTCAGAAGGTGTGTACGATCATGAGCAGTTACCGGACGAAAGACGCATGGACATGTTAGCGGTCTTTGGTAGGATTCCACCTCTTTGAAACCATGGGTTGAATGTACAATGTTTTATCTTATTTTGATGAATGTATATTGCAAAGGATATGTTTCAAAATGTGATTTTAAATGCTATGTTTATATGTTAAAATAGCATGTGTTGGATATGTTTCTGTAACACCCCGCCCTTTTCACTCTAATTTTCAGAGTTTATTTTTTTTTTATATAATAATCAAGTGATCGGGGCGGAGTGTCACGACGCGAGTTAACTTCGGATCTCTAAACCCGACCCTTAACTGGCCAAGCCCATGTGCGTATGAACTAAGTCCATAAAACTGATCCGCAATGGTACAAATACAACTTGCGGAATTAACTTAATCTTAATCTAACTGAGGTTATAATAGAACCTATGACTATTCCAATTTTCCATTCTTAGATAGCAAAGTACATAATCTTATTCTCCGAAATTACTAAATAATATTAATCTACCGTTCAATCCAACCATCCAAAATAAACCAATCCACAACATCTACTTATCTACTTATTACATGCCAACAAATCTAGTTACCAAATTACAATGTCCAAATAATTCAAATAACAAAACCATAAATAGTCCATTCAAGTCCATTCAAAATGCCCAAGCTCCTATGCTTGGTTTTCTTCTCGATCCACATTCTTCCCTTTCCATACATCATCCACTAAGGATATAGATAGGGCGTTAGATCAACGCGCTCAGTAGTGTTTCCGAATAGGGCTACCACATGGTTAGTCAAAAACATGCAAATAGTATAATAATAATACATGTGTGATAAAATTCCATAAAAACATGCTATGTATGAAATGAACATGTAATGAGTCCCACCCATCACCATTCAACATAGCCATCACTTGACGGGATTCTCATCGTCAAGGTAACCCACAGTGGTCTTTCGGACGCCCCGACGGAGTGTGGCTTCCGGATTCCTCCTGATGGGATTCTCATCATCAGGGTACCCCACACTGGTCTTTCGGACGCCCCGATAGAGTGTGGCCTCCAGTTACAACACCATCATCCCATGCCATGCATGAGATGTCTATGCAAACATGTCATTTGGAAACATAACTTTACAATCATATAAGTTATCAAATCAACATAAAACAGCATATGAAATTGTGGTTACAATAAAAGTAGGAAACCTACACTAAGTCACTTAGATTGCCCGCTCTTGTGAACCGTCTTCCGTTTACGGTTTGTTCACCGTTCTAGCAATCCCAATACCTTATTTACATAACAGCAAGTTAAACATTCATTCATGTGATTCCATCTTAATCTAAGTCCCAAAAATCCACTTTGTGGGGTTCGGCCATACCCCATGGCCGAACCTCACCCATTTAAACCTTGGTAACTCTTTTATTTAATTAATACCATCTAAGTATCCCAAACTTTCAAATAAATCTTGGTAGGGTTCGGCCATACTACATGGCTGAACCTTACCACCTTAGGTTTTGGCTCATAAGTCCATTCATTTGATCATTTCATCTTTTCATCCATATTTACGATAACGCCACTATACTAACCCTTTGTTTAATTTTGTCTTAGAAAACAAAGTCTATCAACAAACCACCTTAGTACTAAGTCCATAATTGATGTGATTTCCATCTTCTTGAAAGCCAAACCAAACAATCAAATACTTACATGGGGTTTGGCCATCCAAGGTGGCCGAACCCTATGTCCATGTTTTGGTCCTCTTTAACATGTTTTTGGTCTCATTTAGACATAGGATAACTGTATAATGTTACCATGGTTTTACCCTTCAAAACCATCCAATAAGTCCATCACTTTGTATGATTTCCATTTTGTAAAACTCAATCCAAATATCCACAAAACAGTCCATGGGGTTCGCCCATACATATGGCCGAACCCTATGGTTCTCTTGGTGTAATTATTCCAACCTTTGTCCATGGTTTTAATCCACAATTTAACCATAGTATTAATATGGTTCAGCCAAGCCATAGTTACCAAAAAAAACAGTAAGCTTATCTTCACTTTGAATCCTTTAAAAATCTTCATTAACTACTATGGATTTTATCCCTCAACCACCATTAAGAATCACCAAGTTTTTCCATGGGGTTCAGCCATCCAATGGGGCCGAACCCTATGGTCCATATTTTATCATTTAATCATCATAATTTCTAGATTAAATTCCTTGATGTGTTCGACCAATCCATAGCCCAACACATGACACTTAAAACCATAATTTTAGAACTTTTCAAAGCATGTAATCAATCTAATTTAGCATCCAAAAACAGTCCATGATTTTGGTTCAAAAAGACCATCCAACTTAACCCAATCTTTTCATGGGGTTCGGCCATCCCATGTGGCCGAACCCTATAATCCATTTTTTCATCTTATTCATGCACTTCCAACCAATATCTAACCCTTGTTAGATTCGGCCATCCAATGGCTGGATCATGATTCTTTAAAAATAGTTTATCGAAAACCTACCGTTTCCGCGACTCCTCCAACTGATCTTCACTCTGGCTTGTTCCTTTCCCTTTCTTAGCCTCTCATTCTTCTTGATTCCTTGATGGAGAGATCGGTCAAGGACTGATTAAGCAACCAGCTGCTGCTCTAATTTTTGTAATGTAGAAAACGGCAAAGAGGTAGAGAGAAAGAGAAAGAATTTTGGCTTTGGATGGGAAACCTTGATGCCCACTCCTTTGCTCAATGTATGCTTTTGTCTTGGTGAAAGAAAGCAACCAAGGACTGATTGCAAATCAATGACCAGCTGCTGTTCTTGGTGTTTGGAGAGATGGAGGACGCCCAAGAGAGGAAGAGATAGTGATAGTGAATGAAGTCCTCTTGGCTAATCAAATTCAGCCCAAGGTTTAACCTTGTGTAACTCACCTCTCCATAATTAAAATCCTTTAGGTTACTTGGGGGTTTCATCATGAGATGAAACCTCCTTATGGTCCCAACGTTTCTCATTACCATTGGAGGTGAGAGTTTCATATGGAAATGAAACTCCCACACCAACGGCTAGTCTTTGTAACAGCCAACTTTCATTCATATCTTACATGGGAGTTTCAAATGAAACTCCATGTGCTTCACCGTCTCCCATTGGCTGTTTCTCTTAAGATGAAACCCACCATGTTCCAACGACCCTATGCTTGTCTTTGTGGTTTAAGTCTTCCCCTCATTCATCTCTCATTACATAATTCAAATTGGAGTTTCATCATAAGATGAAACTCTTCCCCTCCTCCAACGTCTCCCATGTAATTTCAAAATGTAACTCTCATTTCATTTATCACTTAAATGGGAGTTACATGCATGATAAAGCCTCCCATGCAGCCAACGTTTTTTATTGTGTTAAAACTTACAACCAGCCCACACCACCATCTTACACCCACTTCACTCATTAAAATAATTATTCCATCTACCTCATTTATTTAACTCACCCAAACTCAACTCATTCATTTAATGTAACTCAACTAATAATTTCCACTCAACTAAACTCCAACATTTATTTCAACTCAACCCCAACTCAAACATTTAATAAACTCAAACCAATTAAGCTTTGAGCTCACTCATGATTAATCATGCCCATTTCGACCCATTGGGTCCCATTTAGCCATTTTGACCCATTTAACAAAATTTGACCCAATTATGATTCTTGACCCGTTTAAGTTCATCTTATCCATTTATTTGTTTTGTAATCAAAACTACTAACCATTGGGTCTTGATTGAACCATTGACCCATTTAAATTCAACTCAAATATATCACAATGGCAATTCCGTAAATATAAATAAATTCATATAAATTGATAACTTTGAAATTCCAAGGTGTTACAGTTTCAAAATGTGATTTTTAATGCTATGTTTATTTGATAAAATAGCATGTGTTTCATTGGCATCTCATGCATGGTATGGGGTGAAGGATTTGTAACCGGAGGGGCCACACTCCATCGGAGCGTCCAAAAAACCTATGAGGGGTATCTTGATGTGCTTTTCGATCAAGAAGAAACCGGAGGGTCCACACTCCTTCGGGGCATTCGAAAGATCTTTGTGGTGGGTACTTTTATGTACATGTGATGGGTGGGACTCATTGCATTTGTCATCATTGCATGGCATGGTTTATATGGTTTTTGACACTATGATATTATTATATATGTTTTGTACTAACCATGTGTTAGCCCTAATTGGAATACCTACTGGGCGCGTTGTTCTAATGCCTTACTTCTGCCCTAGTTGATGATACAGAAAACGAGGGGAACGCTGAACGCGAAAAGGGTCAAGCATAGGAGCTTGTATGCTTTTAGTTTTATAGTTTGAATAAACTTACTTATGAACATGTATTTGAGTAACTAGTTTTCGGGCATGTAATAACTTAGATGGTTGGATGTTTATTTGGATAATTATGATAATTGAATGATGATTAAGGTTTTGACGTACTTTGCTATCTGAATGGAATAGAACTTGGTTCTAATATAATTCCACATGTTATGATTTTATTCCGCAAGTTTATATTGTTATGTATGAACCGTTTTTATGGAATTAGTCCATGCACACATAGGGTTGACCAGTTAAGGGTCGGACTTTAGAAGTTCGGACTTAGCTCGCGTCATGACGTCCCGCTCTCTATCACTCTTAGTTTATAAAAAAAAAAAAAATAGACTCTGATTTTCAAAAGAGAAAGCGAGTGAAAAAGGGCAGGGCGTTGCAGTTGGTTTCAAAGTGAACCAGAAACATTGAATCTTTCGGAGTAAATTAATCCAGTCTCCGTGCATTAATTTACTTCATTAGACTCAAACGGATGATAGCAAAGGAAGTACAGTCAAAATAATCGGATTATCAAACATTGCAACACATGATATAGTTCCCCAGAAACAAAGCAAAAATCAAGAGTGCTTATTTGGAAATTTTCCCCAAAAAAAGTAGGAAATACAAATTTTTATGATGGAAACTAACTCGTGATATTTTTTTAATGGCTTAGGGAAAAATGCCTCCAAAGGGAAGGCCAAGGAGAAATACCCGACAAAACCCAAATGGGGGTGAAGAGGAGGTAGAACATCCTCGAAATGAGGAGGAACGACAATCTCAACACGAAGAGGAACAACCATCTCACCAAAAGGAGGAGGCACAAAGCAGCGTGAACATACCGGTGGTGCCTCCTGAACTACAAAACTTGGTTCAACCGGTGGTTACTTCGGTACTTCAGCAGCACTTGCACGAGAATGGAACCACCAAAGAGACCAATGACAGGAGCATGGTCAGGGACTTCCAGCAACAGCGCCCTCCTTACTTCAAAGGGAGAGAAGCGGCTGTCGGAGTAGAAAACTGGCTGAAGAAGATCACTCAGGTCCTGACCTTGCTCAAGATTGCAAACCATACTGACAAGATTTTACTGGCCAAATCACAACTGATCGATGATACCGGTAAATGGTGGGAGGTGGTAGAGAAGTAGAAAGCACTTCTTCCAGAAGGAGAGAGGACTGCAATGACTTGGGAGCAGTTCTCTGCAACCTTCCTGGAACATTATTTTCCTGAGGAGGAGAAAGAGCGCCAGACTCAAGCTTTTCTATCTTTGGTACAAGGTACCATGACAGTGGCAGAGTACCACCAGGACTTTCTCAGTTTGTCTGTATATGCATTTTATATGGTGGATATAGAGTATCGAAGGGCACGCAAGTTTGAGCGGGGCCTACAGCCTAGCATAAGGGCCAAGGTAACCATATTGAAAGCAGCTACATTGGCAGAGGTTGTCAGCAGGGCCACTATGGCAGAGCAAGAGATGGCTGAGTTAACGCGCTTTGACAATCGCCGAGCTCAGAGTGGGAGGGCGACATTTCAGCCCAACAAGAGGTTCCGACCAAACTCTGGCAGACCCTCACCATCCACTGGGTCAACAGGGGGCTTTCGTCCCAATCATCCCTCCCCATCTGCATCAGTCACTTAAGCTCCCAGAGGTGTGAGCAACTGCTTTCATTGTGATTAGCCTGGCCATTTCAAGAGGGAATGTCCACAACTCAACAAACCCTCTTATACCAGAGGTTCATGTCGTCCACCAGTTAGGCCATCTAACTCACGAGGAGGCAGAATATTTAACCAGGCGGGACTGCCGCCTACATGATCTGGACGGTTATTCACCTTAGCACCTCCAGCAGCAGAGGATCACTCTGTTTTTCAAGGTATGGCAGTAGTCAGTAGTTCCTACGCCTTTGCATTATTTGATTCGGGAGCATCCCACTCTTTCATATCTACTGCATTCATATCTGCAACTGAAACTTTACTACAAAACTGCCCACATCACTCACCATTGTATCCCCCGTTGGAGACACATCATTGGGGCTTATATGCACAGCAGTGAATACTGAACTCACAGGACTCAGATTTGAGTTCAACTATTCGGTACTCGATATGACAGAGTACAATATTATCTTCGGCATGGACTGGTTGGCTAGCTTTAAGGCCAACATTGATTGTTGTCGCCGTAGCGTAACATTTTGGTCACCCGAGGGAAAACAACATGTGGTACGTACTGACAAACAAAGCAGACTGCATGAAGGGTTGGATCACCTAGTATTGAATACTATCCAAATTAACAAGGCACCGGTGACGGAACATCGAGAAATAGTAAGGGACTATGCGGACGTATTTCCAAAGGAACTCCCTAGTTTGTCTCCCATGAGGGAGATCAATTTTGAAATTAAGTTGTACCCTGGCACTGCACCAGTGTCATTACCACACTACCGGATGGAACCAGCGGAGATGTCCAAGTTAAAGAAGCAGATTGATGAACTGCTTAGACTGGGGTGCATTCGGAATAGTAGATCGGCTTGGGGAGCTCCGGTTTTATTTGTGAAGAAGAAGAATGGTTCACTCCGTATGTGTGTGGATTACCAAAACTGAACCAGCTGTCGGTCAGAAAGAAGTATCCTCTACACAGGATCGATGACTTATTTGATTAACTTAGAGATTCCAGTCATTTCTCTAAGATTGACCCGATGTCCGGATACACCATCAAATCCAGGTTAGGGTGGAGGACATAGAAAAGACAACTTTCAGAATGCGGTATGGACTATTTGAGTTTGTAGTCATGCCGTTTGGACTCACCAATGCACCGGCTGTGTTCATGGATTTAATGAATAGGATCTTTTGTCCTTACTTGGACCAATTTGTAATTGTGTTTATTGATTAGATCCTAATTTATTGCAAAAGTAAGGAAGAACACGCTGAGCACTTGAGGAAAGTTCTGGACACTTTGAGGAAGAACAAACTATATGCCAAAGCCAGCAAGTGTGAGTTTTGGTTATCTGAGGTCAACATTTTGGGGCATGTTATATCAACAGAAGCTATAGCTGTGGATCAGGGCAAGGGGACGGCAGTAAGATATTGGAAAGCACCGAAAAATGTAACCGAGATCCGTAGCTTCTTGGGATTGGCTGGTTATTACAGAAAGTTTATTATGGATTTCTCCAAGATTGCATCTCCACTGACCCGACTCACTCAGAAAGGAGTCAAATTTGAGTGGTCAGATTTGTGCAACCAGAGATTTGAGGAGTTGAAAAATAGACTTACAACTGCACTTATTTTAATTTTACGGGAAAGAGGCAAGGGTTATGAAGTACAATGTGATGCTTCAGGAGAGGGACTGGGGTGTTCACTCATGCAAAGTCATCGTGTGGTGGCCTATGGTTCAAAACAATTGAAAATACATGAACGCCTCTATCCTACGCACGATCTTGAACTAGCCGCAGTGGTCTTTGCTCTCAAAAGCTGGAGACATTATCTATATGGCGAGAATTTGAAGTGTTTTCAGATCATAAGGGCTTGAAATACTTGTTTGATCAGAAAGACCTCAACCTGAGGCAGTGCAGATGGATGGAATATCTGGCAGATTATGAGTTCGCACTTCGTTATCACCCTGGCAAGGTGAACAAGGGGCGCATGGCACTCTCTATTTGAGACACAAGCAAGGGCGGACGACATAAGGGGATTACTAAATAAGGATATATTGTGTGGCCGTGTGAATGGGATTTACACATCTAAGGAGATATGCGCAAGATGTCTTAGAATATATCTAAAAAGGGTTTTTTCCCTTGATTAAAATTGGCAACTACTAATTATAGGCAACACAAGGGGCGCATTGCACTCCCATCATAGTTGGCATCTTTACACGATGTGTTCCATATATCGATGTTGAGGAAGTACAATCCTGATCCCTCTCATGTGCTGAACATACAAGACATAGAGGTCCAGAGCGACGTGACATACGTTGAGAAGCCTGTCCGAGTGGTGGACACAGAACAAAGGGTATTACGGAACCGAGCGATCCAGTTTGTCAAGGTGGTATGGGATCGACATGGCATTGAGGAAGCCACATTGGAACTCGAGTCAGAAATGAGAAAAGCTCATCCTGAGCTATTTGTGTAAATATTTGAAACCCTACTTCTCTCGATTTTCGGGACGAAAATTTTAAATAGAGGGTTGTATTGTAACACCCCAGATTTTTTAAGTTAGTTATATTTATGAAAAATTACCCATTTAATTTGTGAATTATTAGATAAGGATTTTATATGGGCAAAATGTTGGGTCATTGCCCAATTAAGACCCAATTGTTGTGGAATTGGTTTCAATAAATTATATGGGGCTGAATTTAAATTAGTATTACAATATTATATAAATAAGGAAGGAGTTAATTGTGCATGGCTAAATATTGGTTATGCAATCTATGAATTTGCGCATAAGGGAATTACTAACTGGGTACCTTCTAAATTGGGACCAATTGGAAGTAATAAAAGAGGCAATAAGGAAGGGCGCACGGCTTACACACATAGCCAAATTCTCTCTCCCTGTCAAGATTATTCTCGGCATTACACAAAGAGAAGGAGAAGGCAGCCAGCAAGAGGTGTTCTCAGTTTTGGGAAAAATCAAGAAGAAAGGAGAAGGATTGGAAGAGCAAGAATCAATCGGAACCGGTTAGTATTTTATAAATTTTGTTTACAAGAAAAGAACCATAGGGTTCGGCCATGGCGTATAGCCGAGCCCCATGGAAGAAAATTGGGAGATGAATGAGTATTTTTAATGATAATTTTGTGAAGAACCTTAGACCATGGGTTCGGCCATGGAGTATGGCCGAACCCCATAAATAATTATGGGATGATCATGGTAATAAATTTAATGGAAAGACGTGGTTATTGGTTGGAAACCATGGAAGGAATATCAATGTTTTGAAGGGATTAAATGGAGACCATGGAATAAGACTAAGGGATGAATGTTGATGATGAACCATAGGGTTCAGCCATGTGGCATGGCCGAACCCCATGGAAAGGATATTAATAATTCTAATGGATTTAAAATGATGGGAAAGGTTATTTATGTTTTAATTTTAAATGGAGACCATGGGAAAATATAGATGGATTTAATATGGTGATTGATTAAATGGAATGATAGCCATGGATGGCAAAATGGTAATTAAGTGAATTAATGGACCATGGGTTCGGCCATGGTGTATGGCTGAACCCCATGGGGAAAGCTTGCCAAACTTATGGTTTGATGTATGTTAGGTGATTAATCGGTTTTTGATTAGAATAATGGGTTATGTTAGCCATGGATGGCAAAATTGTAAATATGTGAAAATATTGGACATATAGTTCAGCCATGGTGTAGGGCCGAACCCCATGAACTATTTGTATGGATTATTTTGGAACATAAGTCTTATGAAAATAAGCAAGGTAAATGGCTATGGATATGTATAATGGCATTGTTGTAAATATGGTAAAAAATGAAAGACGCTGAACCCCATGGGGATTGTTTTGATGGACTTAGGGTTTATGTATGTAGGATTAAATAAAAGGGAAGTGATTAAATGTTTAACTTAGGGTTTATTGATTAATAAACCAAAGAAAGAAATTAAAACAAAAGGGGTGAGGTTCAGCCATGCTGTATGGCCGAACCCCACAAGTTTGGTTTATGGACTTGGACATTGTTGTAAATCAAGTGGGACTTGGTTTTAATTGATTGTTATATTATAAGGTAACAGGACCTCACAAGGTGTGTACGATCGTGAGCGGTTACCGGACGAAAGACGCAAGGACACGTTAGCGATCTTGGTAGGATTCTACCTCTTTGAAACCATGGGTTGAATGTACAATGTTTTATCTTATTTTGATGAATTTATATTGCAAAGGATATGTTTCAAAATGTGATTTTAAATGCTATGTTTATATGTTAAAATAGCATGTGTTGGATATGTTTCAAAATGTGATTTTTAATGCTATGTTTATTTGATAAAATAACATGTGTTTCATTGGCATCTCATGCATGGCATGGGGTGAAGGTGTAACGCCCGTCCCTTTTCACACTAAAATCAATCTTTTTTTTTTTTTAAAACATGACAAAGGGCGCGCACGTCACGACGCGAGTTAAGTCCGAGCTTCTAAAGCCCAGCCCTTAACTGGCCAACCCTACGTGTGCGTGGAACGAAGTCCAAGAAGAACGGTTCACACGTAGACGTAAGCTCAAGGAATATTACACTGAGCGCGGAAAATTACAATAAAGACTATCCTACCAATTTTTAGATAGCAGGGAAGATAACTTTCATAATATTACCAAAATATCACAACATCTCAATGTCCAAAAAGAAAAACCAAAATATAGCAAGCAATCTAAATTATTATATTTTCGACAAGCTAGGCTACTCAAATACATTTCCAAAACAATATAAATAAACTAAGTAGCCGCCTCCCCAAGCTCCTAAGCTTGGCTTCCGTCTCATCCTTCTACTCCGCCGTCTCCTGCGTCATCAGCTACGGTAGAAGTAGGGCGTTAGACAGCACGCCCAGTAGGACTCCGAGTAGGGCTAGCACATGGATTAGTAATAACAAACACATATGAAATCATATAAGGAAAACTATAAGATGAATGTCATGCCATGGGTGCATTATGTCATGTGTCCCACCTATCATCCCTACCATCATAATGTCATATCCCCCTTGACGGAAAAACCTCGTCAAGATATAACCAATCACAATGTATCCCCCTTGACGGTAAGGCCTCGTCAAGGTGTCCCCATGCTTGCTTCTCGGTCACCCCGATGGAGCATGGACGCCAGTTATAGCCTATCAGGCTATCCCCATGAATGTTTCTCGGTCGCCCCGATGGAGCATGGACTTCGGTTCCTTTATTTTCCTGCCCATGGCATGCATGAGATGTAAATGCATAATGCTATGTTATATATATAAATCATAGCATTAATATAGAATTCATAGCCTTGCAATATGCCATGTATATAAATCATAACCATTAAAACCCATCATAAAACATATCATATAATTACCAAAAATAAGTCAAGAACCCATCACATAACAACTAATCCACGGCTTAAAAAAAGGTAGGAATCCTACCAAATACCGACTAACGTCCTTTCTTTCGTTTCCGTCCGATAGACCCGGTCGCCGATCGCGCACCGTTTCTGATGTCCAGTATCCTATTATACATTAATAATTAGTCCATGTTTTTAGCCTTTTAAGTCCATTAATCACACCTTAGCGGGGTTCGGCCATACACCTTGGCCGAACCTCACTAACTAGGTTTTGTGGGTCCCATTTAATCTATTAAACCTTTTAATCCATAAGTCTTAAAAATCAGCCACCTAGGCTTTATTAATCACATACTTAAGGTTACCATAATTGCACTTAAGTCCATAATCATTTCTCATGGAGTTCTTGAATTTAGCCATTATTTACGGTTTTGCCACTACCTCTTTTTCCATGGTTAATCATTCACTTAATCATGTACACCTTTATTCATAATTGATCCATACACTCAAGTCCATTAGTGACCCATTTAATCATGCCACAATATCATTAAAACAACCCTTTTTCTTAACTTAATCTACATTAATTAACCACATGCATAAACCCTTTCTTAGCCCATAAAAATGACTTATAATTGAATCATCATTCTTAGCCACATCTTGAGTCCATAATTGATCCATCAACCATATCACAAGACCACTTACCTCAACCATCTAATTAACCTAATTCCATTAATTTAAGCATATACATACACATTAATCTTAGACCAAAAAATGATCTACAATTGGGTCATGGGTTCGGCCATACAACATGGTCGAACCCATGATGTCTTTTTCTGCATTTTTCTTGGGTCCATTTAGATCATTTGACTCCATCACAAGTCCCTCCATTGAGAGAATCTAAACCATACATTTAATTCATCATTCCTTAATCATTATTTGATACATTTAGGGTCCATCAATCTTAGCCATAATTCCCTTTTCTTTTCAACATTAGGTTCATCATTTGGAGTTCATCAACATTACCAATCTTCCCCACCATTCTTCCATATTTTGCCCCTATCATCCTAGGGTTCAAAATCATTCCATCCATAAAACCTCTCCATGGTTTTTCCTCATTTAAAAACCCCTTTAAAATTACCCACCTTTAATCATTTAAAACCCTAAAATCATTAACCACCCTCATTGTCTTCCATTCTTATAAACCCTAATAATTAAATCAATCATCTACCATGGGGTTCGGCCATACTACATAGCCGAACCCTGTGGTCCTTTAATCCCTGCAAAATCCACACATATCTATGCTTAATTAACTTAATTACATACTATCCTTAATCCATTTTATTTTTTTTCTTAACCCTAATTTACCCATTAGGGTTTTGTCCACTTTCCATCCTTCCATTGGATGGATTTGAGATCCAAGGCCTATGATCACTTGGCCACCATCAAATCTAATAAGAATGGATCCCAAAACTTAAACCCTGAAAATTCAAATCTCTTGTTTAGGAATTACTTACAATCCGACGTCTCCTCCGACTTTTCTTTCTCCCCTTGATTTCCTCAGCCTCCTTTCTCCTTCTTCTTGATCTTTGGTCGGCCAAGATGCTTGATCAATGATAAAAACCTCCAAGCTTGGGTTTGGCCATCATGGGTGTGTTTGAGAGAGGGAGAGGAGTAGAAGAGGATGGTGAGGAAGAAAATAGTATGGCTTGATCTTGGGATGATGGGCCAAAAATTGCACTTCTTTCTTCTCTTCTTCTCTTCTTTTCTCCTTAGCTTTCTTCTTCTTCTCCCTTGGGTGTGGGACGAGAATGGGAGAGTGAAAGATGGGAAGAGTAAAATGAGAATGGAATAAGAGATGGGGAAAAGAGATAAGGCTTATCTCATTTGGTTGAGTAATTAATTCCTCCACCTACCATACATAAGATATTTTCATGCTTTATGGTGGTGGTTGGGATAACCACCACCAAGCCAACGTTTTTCTTTTGAGCTTGGGATGAGGTGTTTTGGTCTTCCACCTTTTGACCTCTTTGACCACCATTTGTTTAGTTTATTTAATTAATTAACTAGATAATTAACTTAGGTTAATTATTTCCTACTTAACCTAATCCCATTATTCCACTCATGGTTGACCAATTCAACCATGGTGGCCGGCCCCACCAATCCTTGGTCCACACGCCACCTCACTTGGTGAGGTGGAGGTGGGTCCCACTCGGCCATGTCACCTTAATCAATTCCATCACCAACTTAGGTGATTTAAATTTAACTAATTCCATTCCAACTAGTTGGATCACCATTGGGCCCATGGTCCAATTACATTCACCTCCTATCCATTTACCTTAGAGCTTACATCATTTTGATCCATTGGGTCCCAAATGGGTATTGGGCCCAATTTGACTATCATTGACCCTTTAAATGAATTTAAATCCAATCCCCGGTCCATTGGGCCATACTTGGGCCTTTGTCCATATTTTGATCCATTCACCATTTATTCCATCAAATTTCCAATTTCCACCATTAAAATAAATAATAGCCACATATATATTGATTTACAAATTCCGGACCATTACAGAAGGATTTGTAACTGGAGGGGCCACACTCAGTCGGAGCGTCCGAAAAACCTATGTGGGGTACCTTGATGTGCTTTTCCATCAAGAAGAAACCAGAGGGTCCACACTCCGTCGGGGCATCCGAAAGACCTTTGTGGTGGGTACTTTTATGTACATGTGATGGGTGGGACTCATTGCATTTGTCATCATTGCATGGCATGATTTATATGGTTTTTGACATTATGATATTATTATATATGTTTTGTACTAACCATGTGTTAGCCCTAATTGGAATACCTACTGGGCGCGTTGTTCTAACGCCCTACTTCTACCCTAGTTGATGATACAGGAAACGAGGGGAACGCTGAATGCGAAAAGGATCTAGCATAGGAGCTTGTATGCTTTTAGTTTTATATTTTGAATAAACTTACTTATGAACATGTATTTGAGTAACTAGTTTCCGGGCATGTAATAACTTAGATGGTTGGATGTTTATTTGGATGTTTATTCCGCAAGTTTATATTGTTATGTATGAACCGTTTTTATGGACTTAGTCCATGCACACATAGGGTTGGCTAGTTAAGGGTCGGACTTTAGAAGTTTGGACTTAACTCGCGTCGTGACGTCCCGCTCTCTATCACTCTTAGTTTATAAAAAGAAAATAGACTCTGATTTTCGAAAGAGAAAGCGAGTGAAAAAGGGTGGGCCGTTACAGTTGGTTTCAAAGTGAACCAGAAACATTGAATCTTTCGGAGTAAATTAATCCAGTCTCCGTGCATTAATTTACTTCGTTAGACTCAGATGGATGATAGCAAAGAAAGTACAGTCAAAATAATCAGATTATCAAACATAGCAACAAAGCATATATTTCCCCAGAAACAAAACAAAAGTCAAGAGTGCTTATTTAGAAATTTTCCCCAAAAAAAGTAGGAAATACAAATTTTTATGATGGAAACTAAGTCGTGATATTTTTTTTTAATGGCTTAGGGAAAAATGCCTCCAAGGGGAAGGCTAAGGAGAAATACCCGACAAAACCCAAATGGGGGTGAAGAGGAGGTAGAACATCCTCGAAATGAGGAGGAACGACAATCTCAACACGAAGAGGAGGAACAACCATCTCACCAAGAGGAGGAGGCACAAAGCAGCGTGAACATACCGGTGGTGCCTCCTGAACTACAAAACTTGGTTCAAGTTGTGGCCACTTCGGTACTTCAACAGTACTTGCACGAGAATGGAACCACCAAAGAGGCCAATGACAGGAGCATGCTCAGGGACTTCCAGCAACAGCGCCCTCTTTACTTCAAAGGGAGAGAAGGGGCTGTCGGAGCAGAAAACTGGCTGAAGAATATCACTCAGGTCCTGACCTTGCTCAAGATTGCGAACCATGCTGACAAGATTTTACTGGCCACATCACAACTGATCGATGATGCCGGTAAATGGTGGGAGGTGGTAGAGAAACAGAGAGCACTTCTTCTGGAAGGAGAGAGGACTACAATGAGTTGGTAGCAGTTCTCAGCAACCTTCCTGGAACATTATTTTCCAGAGGAGGAGAAGGAGAGCCAGACTCAAGCTTTTCTATCTTTGGTAGAAGGTACCATGACAGTGGCAGAGTACCACCAGGAGTTTCTCAGTTTGTCTGTATATGCATTTTATATGGTGGATATAGAGTATCGAAGGGCACCCAAGTTTGAGCGGGGCCTACGGCCTAGCATAAGGGCCAAAGTAACTATATTCAAACCAGCTACATTGGCAGAGGTCGTCAGCAGGGCCACTATAGCAGAGCAAGAGATGGCTGAGTTAACGCGTTTTGACAATCGCCGAGCTTAGAGTGGGAGGGGTACATTTCAGCCCAACAAGAGGTTCCGACCAAACTCTAGCAGACCCTCACCATCTACTGGGTCAACATGGGGCTTTAGTCCGAATCATCCCTCCCCATCTGCATCAGTCACTCATGCTCCCAGAGGTGTGAGCAAATGCTTTCATTGTGATCAGCCTGGCCATTTTAAGAGGGATTGTCCACAACTCAACAAAACCTCTTATACTAGAGGTCCTCCACCAGTTAGGCCAGCTAACTCACGAGGAGGCAGAACATTTAACCAGGCGGGACGACCGCCTACAAGATTTGGACGGTTATTCACCTTAGCACCTCCAGCAGTAGAGGATCACTCTGTGTTTCAAGGTATGGCAGTAGTCAGTAGTTCCTACGCCTTTGCATTATTTGATTCGGGAGCATCCCACTCTTTCATATCTACTGCATTCATGTCTGCAACTGGAACTTTAGTACAAAAACTGTCCACATCACTCACCATTGTATCCCCCGTCGGAGACACATCATTGGGGCTTATATGCACAGTAGTGAATACTGACCTCGCAGGACTCAGATTTGAGTTCAACTATTTGGTACTCGATATGACAGAGTACGATATTATCTTCGGCATGGACTGGTTGGCTAGCTTTAAGGTCAACATTGATTGCTATCGCCGTAGGGTAACATTTTGGTCACCCGAGGGAAAACAACATGTGGTGCGTACTGACAAACAAAGCAGACTGCATGAAGGGTTGGATCACCTAGTATTGAATAGTATCCAAATTAACAAAGCACCGGCGACGGAACATCCGGAAATAGTAAGGGACTATGCGGACGTATTTCCAAAGGAACTCCCTAGCTTGCCTCCCATGAGGGAGATCAATTTTGAAATTAAGCTGTACCCTGTCACTGCACCAGTGTCATTACCACACTACCGGATGGCACTAGCTGAGATGTCCGAGTTCAAGAAGCAGATTGATGAACTGCTTAGATTGGTGTGTATTCGGAATAGTACATCGGCTTGGGGAGCTCCGATTTTATTTGTGAAGAAGAAGAATGGTTCACTCCGTATGTGTGTGGATTACAGAAAACTGAACCAGCTGTCGGTCAGAAACAAGTACCCTCTACCCAGAATCGATGACTTATTTGATCAACTTAGAGGTTCCAGTCATTTCTCTAAGATTGACCTGATGTCCGGATGCCATCAAATCCCGATTAGTGAGGAGGACATAGAAAAAACAACTTTCAGAATGCGGTATAGACTATTTGAGTTGTAGTCTTGCCGTTTGGACTCACCAATGCACCGGCTGTGTTCATGGATCTAATGAACATGATCTTCCGTCCCTACTTGGACCAATTTGTAATTGTGTTTATTGATGACATCCTGATTTATTGCAAAAGTAAGGAAGAACACGCTGAGCACCTGAGGATAGTTCTGGACACTTTGAGGAAGAACAAACTATCTGCCAAAGCCAGCAACTGTGAGTTTTGGTTATCTGAGGTCAACCTTTTGGGGCATGTTATATCAGCAGAAGCTATAGTTGTGGATCAGGACAATGTGGCAGCAGTAAGAGATTGGAAAGCACCGAAAAATATAACCAAGATCCGTAGCTTCTTAGGATTGGCTGGTTATTACAGAAAGTTTATTATGGATTTCTCCAAGATTGTATCTCCATTGACCCGACTCACTCAGGAAGGAGTCAAATTTGAGTGGTCAGATTTGTGCAACCAGAGATTTGAGGAGTTGAAAAATAGACTTACAACTGCACCTATTTTAATTTTGCGGGAAAGAGGCAAGGGTTATGAAGTACAATGTGATGCTTCAGGAGAGGGACTGGGGTGTTCACTCATGCAAAGTCATCATGTGGTGGCCTATGGTTCAAGACAATTGAAAATACATGAACGCCTCTATCCTACGCACGATCTTGAACTAGCCGCAGTGGTCGTTGCTCTCAAAAGCTGGAGACATTATCTATATGGCGAGAAATTTGAAGTGTTTTCAGATCATAAGGGCTTGAAATACTTGTTTGATCAGAAAGACCTCAACCTGAGGCAGCGCAGATGGATAGAATATCTGGCAGATTATGAGTTCGCACTTCGCTATCACCCTGGCAAGGCGAACAAGGGCGCATAACGCTTTCTATTTGAGACACAAGCAAGGGCGCACGGCATAAAGGGATTACTAAATAAGGATATATTGCGTGGCGGTGTGAATGGGATTTACACATCTAAGGAGATATGCGCATGATGTGTTAGAATATATCTAAAAAGGGTTTTTTCCCTTGATTAAAATCGGCAACTACTAATTATAGGCAACAGAAGGGGCGCATGGCAATCCCATCACAGTTGGCATCTTTACACGATGTGTTCCATATATCGATGTTGAGGAAGTACAATCTTGATCCCTCTCATGTGCTGAACATACAAGACATAGAGGTCCAGAGCGACGTGACATACGTCGAGAAGCCTGTCCGAGTGGTGGACACAGAACAAAGGGAATTAGGGAACCGAGCGATCCAGTTTGTCAATGTGGTATGGGATCAACATGGCATTGAGGAAGCCACATGGGAACTTGAGTCAGAAATGAGAAAAGCTCATCCTGAGCTATTTGTGTAAATATTTGAAACCCTACTTCACTAGATTTTCCGGACGAAAATTTTAAAAAGAGGGTTGTACTGTAACACCCTGGATTTTTTAAGTTAGTTATATTTATGAAAAATTACCCATTTAATTTTTGAATTATTAGATATGGATTTTATATGGGCAAAATGTTGGGTCATTGCCCAATTAAGACCCAACAGTTGTGGAATTGGTTTCAATGAATTATATGGGGCTGAATTTAAATTAGTATTGCAGTATTATATAAATAATAAAGGAGATAATTGTGCGTGGCCGAATATTGGTTATGCAATCTATGAATTTGCGCATAAGGGAATTACTAACTTGATACCTTCTAAATTGGGACCAAATGGAAATAATAAAAGAGGCAACAAAGAGGGGCGCACGGCTTACACACATAGCCAAATTCTCTCTCCCTCTCAAGATTATTCTCGGCATTACACAAAGAGAAGGAGGAGGTAGCCAGCAAGAGGTGTTCTCAGTTTTGGGAAAAATCAAGAAGAAATGAGAAGGATTGGAAGAGCAAGAATCAATCGGAACCGGTTAGTATTTTATAAATTTTGTTTAAAAGAAAAGAACCATAGGGTTCGGCCATGGTGTGGCCGAACCCCATGGAAGAAAATTGGGAGATGAATGAGTATTTTTAATGATAATTTTGTGAAGAACCTTAGACCATGGGTTCGGCCATGGAGTATGGCCGAACCCCATGGAAGAAAATTGGGAGATGAATGAGTATTTTTAATGATAATTTTGTGAAGAACCTTAGACCATGGGTTCGGCCATCTCCATGGCCGAACCCCATAAATAATTATGGGATGATCATGGTATTAAATTTAATGGAAAGACATGGTTGTTGGTTGGAAACCATGGAAGGAATATCAATGTTTTGAAGGGATTAAATGGAGACCATGGAATAAGACTAAGGGATGAATGTTGATGATGAACCGTAGAGTTCGGCCATGTGGCATGGCCGAACCCCATGGAAAGGATATTAATAATTTTAATGGATTTAAAATGATGGGAAAGGTTATTTATGTTTTAATTTTAAATGGAGACCATGCGAAAATATAGATTGATTTAATATGGTGATTGATTAAATGGAATGATAGCCACGGATGGCAAAATGGTAATTAAGTGAATTATTGGACCATGGGTTCGGCCATGGTGTATGGCCGAACCCCATGGCGAAAGTTTGCTGAACTTATGGTTTGATGTATGTTAGATGATTAATCGGTTTTTTATTAGAGTAATGGGTTACGTTAGCCTTGGATGGCAAAATTGTAAATATGTGAAAATATAGGACATAGGGTTCAGCCATGGTGTAGGGCCGAACCCCATGAACTATTTGTATGGATTATTTTGGAACATAAGTCTTATGAAAATAAGCAAAGGTAAATGGCTATGGATATGTATAATGGCATTGTTGTAAATATGGTCAAAAATGAAAGACCATGGTTTCGGCCATGGTGTATGGCCGAACCCCATGGGGATTGTTTTGATTGACTTAGGGTTTATGTATGTGGGATTAAATAAAAGGGAAGTGATTAAATGTTTAACTTAGGGTTATTGATTAATAAACCAAAGAAAGAAATTAAAACAAAAGGGGTGAGGTTCGGCCATGGTGTATGGCCGAACCCCACAAGTTTCGTTTATGGACTTGGACATTGCTGTAAATCAAGTGGGACTTGGTTTTAATTGATTGTTATATTATAAGGTAATGGGACCTCACAAGGTGTGTACGATCGTGAGCGGTTACCGGACGAAAGACGCAAGGACACGTTAGCGGTCTTTGGTAGGATTCCACCTCTTTGAAACCATGGGTTGAATGTACAATGTTTTATCTTATTTTGATGAATTTATGTTGCAAAGGATATGTTTTCAAAATGTCATTTTAAATGCTATGTTTATACGTTAAAATAGCATGTATTGGATATGTTTCAAAATGTGATTTCTAATGCTATGTTTATTTGATAAAATAACATGTGTTTCATTGGCATCTCATGCATGGCATGGGGTGAAGGATTTGTAACCGGAGGGGCCACACTTCGTTGGAGCTTCCGAAAAACCTATGTGGGGTACATTGATGTGCTTTTCCATCAAGAAGAAATCGGAGGGTCCACACTCCGTCGGGGCATCCGAAAAGCCTTTGTGGTGGGTACTTTGATGTACATGTGATGGGTGGGACTCATTGCATTTGTCATCATTGCATGGCATGGTTTATATGATTTTTGACATTATGATATTATTATATATGTTTTGTACTAGCCATGTGTTAGCCCTAATTGGAATACCTACTGGACACGTTGCTCTAACGCCCTACTTCTACCCTAGTTGATGATACAGGAAACGAGGGGAACGCTGAACGCGAAAAGGGTCAAGCATAGGAGCTTGGATGCTTTTAGTTTTATATTTTGAATAAAGTTACTTATGAACATGTATTTCAGTAACTAGTTTCCGGGAATGTAATAACTTAGATGGTTGGATGTTTATTTGGATAATTATGATAATTGAATGGTGATTATGGTTTTTACGTACTTTGTTATCTGAATGGAATAGAACTTGGTTCTATTATAATTCCGCATGTTATTATTTTATTCCGCAAGTTTATATTGTTGTGTGTGAAAGTTTTCATGGACTTAGTCCATGCACAAATAGGGTTGGCCAGTTAAGGGTCGGACTTTAGATGTTCGGACTTAGCTTGCGCCATGACGTCCCGCTCTCTATCACTCTTAGTTTATAAAAAAATAAAATAAACTCTGATTTTCGAAAGTGAAAGCGAGTGAAAAAGGGCGGGCCGTTACAGTTAGTTTCAAAGTGAATAAGAAACATTTAATCTTTGGGAACACATTAATCCAGTCTCCGTGCATTAATTTACTTCGTTAGACTCAGACGGATGATTGCAAAGGAAGTACAGTCAAAATAATCGGGTTACCAAACATAACAACATAGGATATATTTTCCCAGAAACAAAGCAAAAATCAAGAGTGCTTATTTGGAAATTTTCCCCAAAAAAAGTAGGAAATACAACTTTTTATGATGGAAACTAAGTCGTGATATTTTTTTAATGGCTTAGGAAAAAATGCCTCAAAGGGGAAGGCCACGGAGAAATACCCGACAAAACCCAAATGGGGGTGAAGAGGAGGTAGAACATCCTCAAAATGAGGAGGAACGACAATCTCAACACGAAGAGGAGGAACAACCATCCCACCAGGAGGAGGAGGACAAAACAGCGTGAACATACCGGTGGTGCCTCCTGAACTACAAAACTTGGTTCAAGCGGTGGTCACTTCTGTACTTCAACAGCACTTGTACGAGAATGGAACCACCAAAGAAACCAATGACAGGAGCATGCTCAGGGACTTCCAGCGACAGCGCCCTCCTTACTTCAAAAGGAGAGAAGGGGCTGTCGGAGCAGAAAACTGGCAGAAGAAGATCACTCAGGTCCTGACCTTGCTCAAGATTGCGAACCATGCTGACAAGATTTTACTGGCCACATCACAACTGATCGATGATGCCGGTAAATGGTGGGAGGTGGTAGAGAAGTAGAGAGCACTTCTTCTGGAAGGAGAGAGGACTGCAATGACTTGGGAGCAGTTCTCAACAACCTTCCTGGAACATTATTTTCCTGAGGAGGAGAAGGGGAGCCAGACTCAAGATTTTCTATCTTTGGTATAAGGTACCATGACAGTGGCAGAGTAGCACTAGGAGTTTCTCAGTTTTTGTCTGTATATGCATTTTATATGGTGGATACAGAGTATCGAAGGGCATGCAAGTTTGAGCGGGGCCTACGGCCTAGCATAAGGGCCAAGGTAACCATATTCAAAGCAGCTACATTTGCAGAGGTGGTCAGCAGGGCCACTATAGCAGAGCAAGAGATGGCTGAGTTAACACGTTTTGACATTCGCCGAGCTCAGAGTGGGAGGGGTACATTTCAGCCCAACAAGAGGTTCCGACCGAACTCTAGCAGACCCTCACCATCCACTGGGTCAACAGGGGACTTTCATCCCAATCATCCCTCCCCATCTGCATCAGTCACTCAGGCTCCCAGAGGTGTGAACAACTACTTTCATTGTGATCAGCCTGGCCATTTTAAGAGGGAATGTCCACAACTAAGCAGACCCTCTTATACCAGAGGTTCATCTCGTCCATCAGTTAGGCCAGCTAACTCACGAGGAGGCAGAACATTTAACCAGGCTGGACGGCCGCCTAAAGGATCTGGACGGTTATTCACCTTAGCACCTCCAGCAGCAGAGGATCACTCTGTGTTTCAAGGTATGGCAGTAGTCAGTAGTTCCTACGCCTTTCATTATTTGATTCGGGCGCATCCCACTCTTTCATATCTACTGCATTCATATCTGCAACTGGAACTTTAGTACAAAAACTGTCCACATCACTCACCATTGTATCCCCCGTCGGAGAGACATCATTGGGGCTTATATGCACAGCAGTGAATACTAAACTCGCAGGACTCAGATTTGAGTTCAACTATTTGGTACTCGATATGATAGAGTACGATATTATCTTCTGCATGGACTGGTTGGCTAGCTTTAAGGCCAACATTGATTGTTGTCGCCATATGGTAACATTTTGGTCACCCGAGGGAAAACAACATGTGGTACGTAATGACAAACAAAGCAGACTGCATGAAGGGTTGGATCACCTAGTATTGAATAGTATCCAAATTAACAAGGCATCGGTGACTGAACTTCCAGAAATAGTAAGGGACTATGCGGACGTATTTCAAAAGGAACTCCCTAGCTTGCCTCCCATGAGGGAGATCAATTTTGAAATTAAGTTGTACCCTGGCACTGCACCAGTGTCATTACCACACTACCGGATGGCACCAATGGAGATGTCCGAGTTAAAGAAGCAGATTGATGAACCCACATGGCCGAACCCCATGGAATAAGACTAAGGGATATCAATGTTTTGAAGGGATTAAATGGAGACCATGGAATAAGACTAAGGGATGAATGTTGATGATGAACCCACATGGCCGAACCCCATTGAAAGGATATTAATAATTTTAATGGATTTAAAATGATGGGAAAGGTTATTTATGTTTTAATTTTAAATGGAAACCATGGGAAAATATAGATGGATTTAATATGGTGATTGATTAAATGGAATGATAGCCACGGATGGCAAAATGGTAATTAAGTGAATTAATGGACCATGGATTCGGCCATGGTGTATGGACGAACCCCATGGGGAAAGTTTGTTGACCTTATGGTTTGATGTATGTTAGATGATTAATCGGTTTTTGATTTGAATAATGGGTTATGTTAGCCACGGATGGAAAAATGGCAATTAAGTGAATTAATGAACCATGGGAATGGCCATACTATTTGTATGGATTATTTTGGAACATAAGGCTTATGAAAATAAGCAAAGGTAAATGGCTATGGATATGTATAATGGCATTGATGTAAATATGGTCTAAAATGAAAGACCATGGGTTCGGCCATGGTGTATGGCCGAACCCCATGGGGATTGTTTTGATGGACTTAGGGTTTATGTACGTGGGATTAAATAAAAGGGAAGTGATTAAATGTTTAACTTAGGGGTTATTGATTAATAAACCAAAGAAAGAAATTAAGACAAAAGGGGTGAGGTTCGGCCATGGTGTATGGCCGAACCCCACAAGTTTCGTTTATGGACTTGGACATTGTTGTAAATCAAGTGGGACTTGGTTTTAATTGATTGTTATATTATAAGGTAACAGGACGTCACAAGGTGTGTATGATCGTGAGCGGTTACCGGACGAAAGACGTAAGGGAACGTTAGCGGTCTTTGGTAGGATTCCACCTCTTTGAAACCATGGGTTGAATGTACCATGTTTTATCTTATTTTGATGAATTTATATTGCAAAGGATAGGTTTCAAAATGTGATTTTAAATGCTATGTTTATATGTTAAAATAGCATGTATTGGATATGTTTCAAAATGTGATTTTTAATGTTATGTTTATTTGATAAAATAGCATGTGTTTCATTGGCACCTCATGCATGGCATGGGGTGAAGGATTTGTAACCTGAGGGGCCACACTCCGTCGGGGTGTCCGAAAAACCTATGTGGGGTACCTTGATGTGCTTTTCCATCAAAAAGAAATCGGAGGATCCACACTCCGTCAGGGCGTCCGAAAGACCTTTGTTGTGGGTACTTTTATGTACATGTGGTGGGTGGGACTCATTGCATTTGTCATCATTGCATGGCATGGTTTTTATGGTTTTTGACATTACGATATTATTATATATGTTTTGTACTAACCATGTGTTAGACCTAATTGGAATACCTACTAGGCGCGTTGTTCTAACGCCCTACTTCTATCCTAGTTGATGATACAAGAAACGAGGGGAACACTGAACGTGAAAAGGGTCAAGCATAGGAGCTTGGATGCTTTTAGTTTTTTATTTTGAATAAAGTTACTTATGAACATGTGTTTGAGTAACTAGTTTCCGGGCATGTAATAACTTAGATGGTTGGATGTTTATTTGGATAATTATGATAATTGAATGATAATTAAGGTTTTGACGTACTTTGCTATCTGAATGGAATAGAAGTTGCTATCTGAATGGAATAGAAGTTGGTTCTAATATGATTCCGTATTTTGATGATTATGATTCCGCAGCTTTATGATTCTATTCCGCAAGCCGGTATTGCTATGTGTGAACCATTTTATTGGACTTAGTCCATGCACACATAGGGTTATCCAGTTAAGGGTCGGACTTTAGAAGTTCGGAACTAGCTCGCTTCGTGACGTCCCACTCTCTATCACTCTTAGTTTATAAAAAAAAAATAGACTCTGATTTTCGGAAGATAAAGCGAGAGAAAAAGGGCAGGGCGTTACAGTTTTAAATCAAAACGCAATTCCTGCTGGTGGTTATAAAACTTGTGTCTATTTGGAAAAAGAAAACTATCTTAATATTGGCTAAGCAGATACTACAGTCCGGGTATAAGTTTTGTAAAAAGAATTTTGGAATCGCATGATGTCTAGATTTTTACGTACATGTTTTTGCTGAAACTAAAATTACGACTAGATAAATTTGATGTTTGTGGGTGTCACCACTGCAAGCCCTCATGAGACTTTAAGTCGCCCACTAGGGGTAACCCAGGGGTTTAAAGGTTTGTTGCATACGCTAAAAGTAATCAAGAGAATGAGCGAAAATGGTGTAGTTTAGTTTAGATTAGAATTAGATTAGGATTTTATTTTTGTTTTTAGAGTTTTTAGGTAGCTTTGCTTGAGGAGTAGCAAAATCTATGTTTGGGGGTATTTGTTGAGACATGGAAAATGACATTTTTACCCCCATTATTTGGACAAGTTATCCTTCAATTTTGTATATACCACATACATTTAATGTTGTTTGTTAGTTTTGTAGATAACATTGGAAAATACATGAAATCAATCAAATTCAATGGAAGATTGCAAGTTTTGTGCTTAAATTGGAAGTCCTAGAATTTTTATAATTAATTTCTTACCACTTTTAGTATTTTTAATATAAATTGATTAATCTGAATCCAAGTATTAGAGTCTAGATTAAATCAATATTTTTAGATTTTAAGTGGTGGACTAATTATTTAATTCTAGAAGAAATAAGCTGCAATTCAAGAGCCAAAGTCTGAATTTCAAATCCATGGGCCAAAAATCCACTTCAAATGGGCAAGCTATGCTCCAAATTTGAGATATTAGGCCAACTACAAGCAAGACCATACGCATATCACAAAGTGAACCAGACCAATGAGAAATCCAACTCCAGTAGGCCCAAGCCCAAGACCATGTGCTCTAGTCAAAATAAAAAAAGTCGAAGTTGAAATCCAATTGCTCCAAAGCCCATATTCGAATTTTGCTACTTAAACTCTAAGTCCACACGCGGAATGCCATGTCCATGCTCCTATCATCCACACCATCCATTACCCATCCTTTAATCCAAACCCTCCATTGCATTGATAGAATTAGGTAAACCCTAGAGCCACCTTTCCAAATCCAGTCCATACAATCATCATCTTCGACCTAGATCATCCATTCCATCATCCATTTAAGATAACTATAGAATATTGACACTTCATGCATTATCAAATCAATTATTAAATTCATCTCATCCATCCATTAGTAAGCCATTAGATCTTAACCCATTTAATCATAGCCATCCATTCATAAAACCCTAGATCTAGATTAACTTGGAACCCATGCCATCTCCACCTATCCATTCAAATTTTGCACATCACCAACACCTCATCACCAATTAATTCACACCTCACACGATTTTCCCATATCTCAATAGATCCCATGTGAATTTCACACTAAGTCAACCCTCCATGTCATTCATGCACATCCAACCATCCATCCATTTTAACTTTAGATCCCAGCCATCCATACATTGCATTCATAAAACCCTAATCCTATGTGTCAAATTCGCCCAAGCCATATCCAATTCCTACTCTTTCTCCTTCCTTACTTAAGTCCCAAGCCAACTTGATCCCCAAGTCACTAAATTCGTGTATACCCTTGTAGCCCTAGTCTCTTTCATCTTAAAATCTCATCCATTCATGCTTACTTAGATTTAATCCAAGCACTCCATTCATCACTTAAAATTAGATTAAATCTCCACCCTTCATTGCAAACCCAAGCCTATAAATCGAACAATACATCATTGCCAAACTCGAATTTGATCAGGAGCAAAAAGGGACTGAAGATTGGAGAATACACGAATTTTACATGTGAGCCTCTCATATTGTAATTTAATTTTTATTCTCTTTGATGTAATTTTTCCAATGCTTTGTACTTGAATTCATTCATTAAATAAATTAAAGATAAACTCTTAGAACCCTGAAACATCCAATTTTTGAATTTCTTTTATGATTGTTTTGATTTAATTTTAAGTTTGTAATCTTTGTTTATTTAAAGGTTCGGTTATTTAAATTAAAGCTCTTGAATTTTAATTTTAATGAATAGCATGAATTGAGATTTAAATTTTTACGCGAATTTCAGATCTAGATTTTTTATTTGTTTCCATGCTTTCGGGCTACGAATGATCTATTCCATTACCACCTTTAAATTATGTCTTGCCTTGTTATTTCATTTATTTTAATTGTCAATTTATTGCGTTTGCTTATTTTATTTTGTTATGTTGTTTGTTGTTTTTTCTCGATTTATTTTTGTTGTTCAAGCAATTGTCATGCTTTATTTTGTGGTATATTTTTTTATTTATTTTTTGTATTCTGTCCACCTTCTCAAGATGTATTAATTGATGTGAGATTTAAATAAATTGTATCTTAAATTTTTCTTTTTCTTTTTTTAAATTGGGATGTGATATTGTTTATAAACTCGGTATTATAGCTATTGCAATTATCTTAATTAGATTTGAAAATTGAAATAATTGGTTACCTTCTTGAATTAATTGATGCCTAAATCATGGATCTATTTATTTAAACTAGAAGATGATTAACTTAAAATATAATCATAAGGATAGAATTTGATTTCTATGATGGGATTAATTTAAAGATCTATATTTCTTTACAACCCACAAAATTCCAATTTCTTATATTTTGTTTTCTTTCGTATAACTTTTTCCTTGTGGGATCGCCCTCCTACTCTTAACACTATAATATACATGGTTCGTTCGCTTGTGAGTAATGAGTAATAAATTTAAGATTTGAAATACACACCACGTTCTATAACGCCCTGCCCTTTTTCACTCGCCGAAAATCAGAGTCTATTTTTTTTTTTTTTGAATAAAAGAGTGAGAGAGAGTGGGAGCGTCACGACGCAAGTTAAGTCCGAGCTTCCAAAGCCCGACCCTTAACTGGCCAACCATTCGTATGAGTGGACCAAGTCCACTGAAATGGTTCACACGTACTCAAATTAACATGCGGAATATGTAATGCCCCGCCCTTTTTCACTCGCTTTTTCCCGTAAATTCAGTGTATATTTTTTTTTTTGTAATAGAGTGGAGTGATAGAGCGCGGGACGTCACGGCGCTAGCTAAGTCCGAACTTCCAAAGTCCGACCCTTAACTGGCCAACCCAATGTGTGTATGGACTCAGTCCAATAAAATGGTTCACACATAGCAATACTGGCTTGCGGAATAGAATCATAAAACTGCGGAATCATAACCATCAAAATACGGAATCATATTAGAACCAAGTTCTAATCCATTCAGATAGCAAAGTACGTCATAATCATCAAACCAAAGCATTCAACCATCTAAATTATTACATTCCAAAATCCGAATACTCAAATACAAGTTCATGAGTAATTTTATTCAAAGCATATAAACTAGATCTTCCAATGCTCCTATGCCTGGTCCGCTTAGGTTCATTGTTTCCCTGATTACCTGTATCACCAACTACAGGGTAGAAGTAGGGCGTTAGTACAACGCGCCCAGTAGGTTTTCCAGTTACGGCTAACACATGGTTAGTACAAAACATATCATATAACATAGTGATATCAAAACCATATAAATCCATGCCATACAATGATGACAAATATGCAATGAGTCCCACCCATCACTTGTACATAAAGGTGCCTACCACATAAGTCTTTCGGTCGCCTCGACGGAGTGTGGATCCTCCGGATTTCTTGATGGAAATCACATCAAGGTGTTGCACATAGGTTTTTCGGACGCCCCGACGGAGTGTGACCCCTCCGGTTATAAATCCTCCACCCCATGCCATGCATGAGATGCCAATGAACCACATGTTATTTTATAACATAAACATAGCATTGAAAATCATCATTTGAAAAACATACCCAATATATGCTCTTTATACAATTAAAACCTAGCATGTAAAATCACCTTTGGAACATAATCAATCCAAGCTATTTAAATCAAGGTAAACGTAGTATTTGAAATTCGATAATAAATCAGATCCTTTGAAACACATTTTCATCAAAATATAAGATAAAAACAAGTACATAATCCATGGTTTCAAAGAGGTGGAATCCTACCTAAGACCGTTCACAAGTCCTTGCGTTTCCGTCTGAGATTCGATCACCGATTGTGCACCACTTGCGAGATCCCGTTACCTTATAATATAATGATAAATCAACACCAAGTCTCATCTAATTACAAGGTTCTAAGTCCATAACAAAACCCCATGGGGTTCGGCCATACACCATGGCCGAACCCATGGTTTACCATTTTTCATACATATTTACAAAAATGCCACTGTTGATAACCATAGTCCCGTTTCTTTGCTTAGGTTTTCAAGTTATCCATTCATGTTTCCAAAGTACATAATACCATAAAATAACTCATGGGGTTCGACCATACACCATGGCCGAACCTTATGTCCAACATTCTCTCATATTTACCAAATTGCCATTGAATTCCTTCTTCCTTTAAATCTTCCATAATTAGACCTTAAAAAACTTCCTAATCAAATAAGTTCATCAAACTTAACACATGGGATTCGGCCATACATCATGGCCGAACCCATGGTTCTCCTACTTTGGTATTTGAATAACATTTTTGCCATTCCTTTCTCCATTAATTAATATCATACATTGTATCCTTTATTTTATTTTAAAACTAACATAACTTAACTCATAATGTAGGTTCATAATCTGATTCATAAATCAGCCCTTAAACCATAATTTAAAGACACCTTTAATCCTTTAATTTAGACCATGGGGTTCGGCCATACACCATGGCCAAACCCTATGGTGTATAATCTCTAATTAATCTCCACCTTTCAATAATTGGAATGTCTCCAAATTTATATTTCACTTTCCGAGAATAGAACTTCCTTTTATTAATCTCTCCTACTATCATTAGAAGGTTTCCCTAATTAATTTGCCAAAATATCAACCTCCTTCCATAAATGGAAAGTTTTCTAAAAATAACTCCACCTTCCATTTTTAACCTAAGGTCCACATTTAGAAGGTTTCATAATTAAACACCAACCCTTCTATGATTGAATATCATATTCCATAAATAACAAAGTTTCCAAAAACTAAATCTTAGTGGGGTTCGGCCATACATTGTGGCCGAACCTCACTCTTCTCAATTAATCCCTTCATTCAATTAGGTTCAATAATCCAACCCTTACCTTCCAATCTTGGAATGGTTTCCATAAATAACTTTTATGGTCTTTAAGTAGATACTTTCTAATTTTAATATCCACTTGCAAGAATGGAAACTTTCCTTAATATGTAACCTCCTTTCCATATTTGGAAACACCTTCCAAAATTAGATGGCTTTACCATTTTTAGCAACTTCTTCCATAAATGGAAGGTTTCCATATATAGATTCTTACATTCCATAAATGGAAACTTTCTAAGATTAGAACTCCTTTCCAAAATTGGAGTGCTTTCTAATTTAGCCACCCCTTCCATTAATTAGATAGTTTCCTATTTAATTTCAATTCCAGATTATCCCATGGGGTTCGGCCATACACCTTGGCCGAACCCTATGGTTCATGATCTTAGCCCTTGGTTTAGATCCATCAAAACCGATCATCACTTTCATAAAAGTGTGGTGGGGTTCGGCCATACACCATGGCCGAACCTCACCTCTTCTTTTTATTATTTTGGATCCCAAAGCTTAACCACAAAACATCATGGTTCGGCCATACCAAGGCCGACCCAATGTCCATCCAATTTTCTTTAATTATCATCAAACTCCTCATGGATTTTCATCATTTAAATTTGTTAATCTAAACCATAAATCCCCATGGTTTCCATTATTCAAATCATTATGAAATAACCATGATTTCTATGATCCAAGATCTAAAATAAAAACCCAATCAATGAATCAAGAACACACCATGGTTTTCAATCTTTAAAACCAATTAATTGAACAAATCTTTCCATGGGGTTCGGCCATGCACTATGGCCGAACCCTATGGTTCTTTTGATTTCATAAATCAAATTATAACATTAAACACTTAAATACTAACCTCTTCCTTGATCTTCTAATCCTTCACCCTTCTTCTTATTTTCTTCTTTTTTTTTCCTCCAAACAAGAACACCTTCTAGTTGCTGCCCTTTCTTCTCTTGCTTTGGTGTGGAAGAGAGTGATGAATTGAGAGAGGGAGAGAGAAGAATAAAAACTTGCTAATGGGGTTGTAAAAATCATGCACCCCCTTGGGCTTCTCCTTTTATTAAGCTCTCCTTAATCCCACATTAGAAATTTCTTAATATAAGCAACCCCTAGCCGTGTACCCCTTGTGTTCCCCGTCATAACACATATACTATATTGTAACCCAGTTTCGACCTTGTTAACTTCCGAATCAGAAAAATTGATAACTCAAAAGTTGTAGTTATTGAAATCTTCTTTCCAACGCAAAAAGAATCAAAGCAATCGGATATCAGCGTGAAATGTTATAACCAAAATACTGGACATATGTCAAACCTTCCTTATTTAACCATGGCTGACTTTCCCTCTTTAATTAGCCATATCCAACTTTCCCTTGCCTTATTAAGACTTCCTTTAATTTTTATTAGCAAGTACTATGCGCATAACCCTAATCATAATCCAAATATTCTTTTAATTTAATTCATAGATATTTCATCCCTTTTTAAATGTCTAGCATATCATTGTGGATTTAAAAATCCCGCAAATCTCTCATGTGCATCATATGTAAATCACTATCTAAAATTCGGCCAAGATAATCTTTATTTGATTTTTTTTTAACATCTACTTGGATATTTCAAATCCACTACTCGGCCATAATATCCTTTATTCAAAATTGGGTATGATTCACCACTAATTTAATCCTACCCATTTAAATTTTAATAAAACCAATTCCACCATTTGTTGGGTCTTAATTGGGTCATGGCCCAATTCCTTATCTATATAAGATTTAATTCTAAAATTCATAACTAAAATTAAATAAGTAATAAATTGAAAACCTGAGGTGTTACAATGCAATCCTCTTTTTAAAATTTTCGTCCCGAAAATCGAGTGAAGTCGGGTTTCAAACACTTACATAAATAACTCAGGATGAGTTTTCCTCATTTCTGACTCGAGTTCCCATGTAGCTTCCTCAACGCCATGTCGATCCCATACTACCTTGACAAACTGGATCGCTCGGTTCCGTAACACCCTTTGTTCTGTGTCCACCACTCCGACAGGCTTCTTGACGTATGTCACGTCGCTCTGAACCTCTGTCTCGTACGTTGAGAAGGATCAGGATTATACTTTCTCAACATAGATATATGGAACACATCGTGTAAAGATGCCAACTGTGATGGGAGTGCCAATTGATAAGCCACGTCCCCCATCTGTCTTATGATAGAAAATGGCCCCACATACCTTGGTGATAATTTCCCTTTCTTTCCAAACCTCATGTGTCCCTTTCGAGCGAGACTTTCAAGAACACCATGTCTCCCACTTCAAATTCAAGGAACCTCCTTCTCTTGTCAGCATAACTCTTCTGACCGCTCTACGCAGTCAATAGGTATTGCCGTATCAACTGTATCTGCGATGTAGTCTCTGCAACCAATTCGGGTCCAATCAATGCAGGCTCACCGGCCTCTGTCCAGCATACTAGTGACCTACACGGTCTACCATATAATGCTTCGAATGGTGCCATCTGGAGGCTTGCCTGGTAACTGTTGTTATATGAGAATTCTACCAACGGCAAGTGATCCTCCCATCCACCCTTGAAATCTAGCATACATGCTCTCAGCATGTCTTCCAATGTATGTATTGTCCTCTCAAACTGTCCATCAGTTTGTGGATGAAAAGCCGTACTAATCAATAAATCTGTTCCCATGGCTGACTGCATGCTCTGCCATACTCTGCCTGTGAATCGACCATCCCTGTCAGACACAATAGTCCGAGGTATACCATGCAATCTGATATCCTTAATATACTGCCGACCCAAAGTCTCAAATGAATCTGTCATCTTAATAGGAATGAAGTGTGCTGACTTGGTCGGTCGGTCTACCACAACACATATCGCATCGTTGCCTTTCGATGACCTTGGCAACCTTGTAATAAAATCCATAGAGATGTGCTCCCATTTCCACTCCGGCACTGGCAAGGGTTTGAGTAACCCTGGTGGCTTCTGATGTTCCGTCTTAACCCGCTGACATGTTAAGCAATGAGCCACAAATATTGCTACATCTCTTTTTAATCCGTGCCACCAATAATGTCTTTTCAGGTCCTGATACATCTTTGTGCTGCCCGGATGAATAAAGAGTTTGGTCTGATGCGCCTCAACCAATAATTCTCTTCTGCAGTTCTCAGGTACATATATCCTTCCTCAGAATGCAAGACCCTGTCCCGGTCGTAATTTCCATTCCGGTATGACTTCACCATTGGACAGCTTGGCCCAAATTTCCTCCACTTCTGGGTCTGTTCGTTGTTCCTGTTCAATTTTGGTAACCATGTTGGACAGTATGTTCATACTGTACATAGTCCCATGATTGTTGAGATAAAGTCTAAACTCCCGAACAGTATTCAGCATCTCCCATTCTGTCCTGATCAAACATGCCACTGATGCATATGATAAACGACTGAGGGCATCCGCCACTTTGTTAGCCTTACCAGGGTGATATCTCAGTGCGAACTCATAATCTACCAGATATTCTATCCATCGACGCTGCCTCAAGTTGAGCTCTTTCTGGTCAAACAAGTGAAAACACTTCAAATTTCTCGCCATAAAGGTATTGTCTCCAACTTTTGAGAGCGAAGACCACTGCAGCTAGTTCAAGATCGTGCGTAGGATAGAGACGTTCATGTATTTTCAATTGTCTTGATCCGTATGCCACCACACGATTACCTTGACTGAGTGTACATCCCAGTCCTTCTCCTGAGGCATCACAATATACCACGTAATTCCTGCCTCGTTCCGGCAAAACTAGGATGGGAGCAGTGGTAAGTCTCTTCTTCAGCTCTTCAAACTTTTGATTGCACAAATCCGACCATACATATTTGACTCCTTTCTGAGTGAGTCGAGTCAATGAAGATGCAATTTTTGAGAAGTCCATAATAAATTTCCTGTAATAACCTGCCAATCCCAAGAAACTGCGGATCTCGGTTACATTCTTTGGTGCTTTCCAGTCTCTTACTGCCGCTATCCTAGCCGGGTCCACAGCTATGCCTTCTTCCTATATAACATGTCCCAAAAAGTTGACCTCAGATAGCCAAAATTCACATTTACTGGCTTTAGCATATAACTGGTTCTTCCTCAAAATGTCCAGAACTATTCTGAAGTGTTCAGCATGCTCTTTCTAAGTCTTGGAGTAAATCAAAATATCATCGATGAATACAATAACAAATTGATCCAAATAAGGACGGAAGATCCTGTTCATTAAATCCATGAACACAGCCGGTGCATTGGTGAGTCCAAACGGCATGACTACAAATTCATATAGCCCATACCGCATTCTGAAAGCTGTCTTCTGTATGTCCTCCTCTCTAATCCGAATTTGGTGATATCCGGACATCAAGTCAATCTTAGAAAAATGACTGGAACCTTTAAGTTGATCAAATAAGTCATCAATCCTGGGTAGAGGGTATTTATTTCTGACTGTCAGCTGGTTCAGTTTTCGATAGTCCACACACATACGGAGTGAACCATCCTTTTTCTTTACAAATAATACTGGAGCTCCCCATGCCGATGTACTGTTCCGAATGCACCCCAATCTAAGAAGTTCGTCAATCTGCTTCTTTAACTCAGACATCTTTGCTGGTGCCACACGGTAATGTGGTAGTGACACTTGTACAGTACCGGGATAAAGATTAATTTCAAAATTAATCTCTCTCATGGGAGGCAAACCAGGGAGTTCCTTTGGAAAGACGTCTGCATAGTCTCTTACTACTTCCGGAAGTTCAACCACCGGTGTCTTGTTGATTTTGATAATGTTCAACACTACATGATTCAATCCTTCATGTAGTCCACTTTGCTTGTCAGTACGCACCACATGTTGTTTTTCCTCGTCACCCCCATTTGGGTTTTGTCGAGTAATTCTCCTTGGCCTTCCCCTTGGAGCCATTTTTCCCTAAGCCATTGAAAACATCAAGACTTAGTATCTATATACAAAATTTTGTATTTCCTACCTATTGGGGAAAATTTCCAAATAAGCACACTTGATTTTGTTTTACTTCCAGGGAAATACATCCTATGTTGCGACGTTTGATAATCCGATTATTTTGACCGTACTTTCTTTGCTATCATCCATCTAAGTCTAACGAAGTAAATTAATGCACGAGACCGGCTTAATTTACTCCGAGAGATTCAAGTTTCAGGTTCGCTTTGATACCAACTGTAATGCCCCACCCTTTTTCACTCACTTTTTCCCGTAAATTCAGTGTATATTTTTTTTTTTTTTGTAATAGAGTAGAGTGATAGAGCGCAGGACGTCACGACGCGAGCTAAGTCCGAACTTCCAAAGTCCGACTCTTAACTGGCCAACCCTATGTGTGTATGGACTCAGTTCAATAAAATGGTTCACACATAGCAATACCGGCTTGCGGAATAGAATCATAAAACTGCGGAACCATAATCATCAAAATATGGAATCATGTGAGAACCAAGTTCTAATCCATTCAGATAGTAAAGTACGTCATAATCATCAAACCAAAGCATTCAACCATCAAAGTTATTACATTCCAAAATCCGAATACTCAAATATTGTAATAGCCTGGAATTTGTAAATCAATGAATATGTGAATATTATTTATTTTAATGATGAAAATTGGGAAAATTGATGGAATAAATGGTAAATGGACCAAAATTTGGACAAAGGCCCAAGTATGGCCCAATGAACCATGGATTGGATTTAATTCATTTAAATGGTCAATTGGGCCAAGGATGGTCAAATTGGGCCCAAATACCCACTTGGGACCCAATGGATCAAGATGGTGAAAGCCTAAGATAAATGGGTAAGGATGAATGTAATTGGGCCATGGGCCCAATAGTGGTCCAATTAGTTGGAATGGGTTGAATTAAATTTAAATCACCTAAGTTAATTTGAATTAAGCCAAGGTGATGTGGCCAATTGGGGCCCACCTCCACCTCATCAAGTGAGGTGGCGTGTGGACGAAAGATTGGTGGGGCCGGCCACCATGGTTGACTTGATCAACCATGGGTGAAGTAATGGAGGGGAGTTAAGGAATTAAAGGAGATAAAGTGGGAATTAATTAACTTAACCTAATTATCCAATTAATTAATGAATTAAGCTAATCAAAAGGTGGTCAAAGAAGTCAAAATGGGAAGACCAAACCATCTCATTTCCAAGTCAAAAACATTGGGTGGTGGTTATCCCAACCACCACCATAAAGCATGAGAAATATCTCATGTGGGGTGGTTGGGAGATTTAATGCTAAAGTGTAATTTAAAGTAACCAGGTAAGATAAACCTTATCCCATTTTCTCCATCTTTTCTATCAACTCTTTCACTCTCTCCCTCTCATGCACTCTCTGTAATGGCCCGGAATTTGTAAAGTAATATATGTGTTATTATTTATTTTTTTTTATGGTGGAATTTGGAAATTGGATGGAATAGATAATAAATGGATCAAAATGTGGACAAAGGCCCAACTAGGGCCCAATGGATTATGGATTGGATTTAAGTTTACTTAAAGGGTCAATGGTGGTCAATTGGGCCAAGGATGGTCAAATTGGGCCCAATACCCAATTGGGACCCAATGGATCAAGATGATGTAAGCCCTAAGGTACATGGGTAAGGGTGAATGTAATTGGGCCATGGGCCCAATGATAATCCAATTAGTCGGAATGGGTTGAATTAAATTTAAATCACCTAAGTTAATTTGAATTAAGCCAAGGTGATGTGGCCAATTGGGACCCACCTCCACCTCACTAATTGAGGTGGCGTGTGGACCAAGAATTGGTGGGGCCGGCCACCATGGTTGACTTGGTCAACCATGGGTGGATTTTATGGAAGAAATTTAATGGAATTAAATTAAATGGGAATTAACTTAACCTAATTATCTAATTAATTAAATGATTAAATTATTCAAATGAGGGTCAAATGGTCAAAAGGTGGAAAACCAAAAGCCATCTTATCTTAAGGCAAAAAGAAAAAAAAACGTTGGGTAATGTGGTTGGGTCAAAAAGCATGAAAAATATCTAAGTTGGGTTGGTGGGAGAGTTAATGTGGAGTGTATTTTAGACAACCAAGAAATGAGATGACTTTTCATCTCATTCTCTCCACTCCAACGATCTCATACTCTCTCCCTCTCTTGTTCTCCACCACCGTACCACACCCAAGGAAAAGGAGAGGAAGAAAACCAAGAGAAAGAATAAGAAAAGCTTGGAAGAAATGAGAGGAGAAAGGTGTAAGCTTGGGCTCATCACTCCAAGATCAAGACCTTGGGTTATTTATCTCCATCTTCTCCTCCCTTCCTCTCTCAAATCAAACCCTATCATGGCCAAACCCAAGCTATGGTGTCTTCACCATGGATCAAGCATCTTAGCCGTTCAAACAAGGAGAGGAAGAAGAAAGGAGGCCAAGGAAGCCGACGGGAGTGACGGAAGTCGGAGGAGGAGTCGGATTGTAAGTAATTCCTAAACAAGAGATTTGGATTTTTATGGTTTAAGTTTTGGGATCCATTCTTGTTAAGTTTGATGGTGGCCAAATAATCATAGGCCTTGGATCTCAAATCCATCAAATGGAAGGATGGAAAAGTGGATAAATTAGGTTAAGGAAAAATAAATACATTAAGGACATTATGTAATGAAATTCATTTAAGCATGAAATATGTGTGATTTTTGGAAGGAATTATGGTGAGTAATTAAGTAAGATTAAATGGGGTTTTTAAGATCAAAACTATGGAAGGGGGATTTATGATTTTAAGATGTTAATGAATAAATGTTAGTGAAGTTAAAGAGTTTTAATGAGGAAAAGAATGCAGGATGATTTAGGGTTTGTAAGTGTTTAATGATTAAATGTGTTAGTTCTTTTTAAAGGGATCTTGAATGAAAATCATGGAAAGATGGCTTATGTTTTTTTTTAAGGTGCTAATGATTAAATGTGGTGATAATTTTAAAGGGGTTTAAATGAGGAAATGCATGGGAGATGTGAATGATGTTAATGACCTCAAAAAAAATGGTAGGTGTTTAAGTGAATTATTAGGGTTTATAAATAATGGAAACCATGGAGGATGATTTAGGGTTTTAAGATTTTAATGGTTAAATGTAGGTAATTAAGGATCATTAATGGAGTTTTTAGGGTTATGTGTTTGTAAATTTAAATGGGTTTGGAGGGATGGAAGATAATGAAGGTAACTAATGAATTTTTAGGGTTGTAAATGGTAAATGTTGGAAAAATTAAAGGGGTTTAAATAAGGAAAAATAAATGGGAGTTATGGTTAAACTAATGGACCAAAATGTATTTCATGATGATTAAGGAAGGATGATTTAAATGTATGAGTTAAAATCCCTCATAGTTGGACTTATGTGTGTGTTTAAATTAATGGGGAATAGGTCATGATTAAAGGGGTCATTAATGGACTCAAGAATGTATCAAGTGATGATCAAAGTTGATGATTTAAATGCATGATGTAAACCTCCTCATGGGAGGGCTTATTATGGATCTAAATGTGGTGAAAAAGACCCAAGGAAAAGTGGGGATTAGGTTGAATTAAAGGGGCTAGTTTTAATAAAGCCCATGACTCATTGAGAGTCCTCTTTGGGCTAAGGTTTAAAGTGTGTGCATGTAACGCCCGCCCCTTTTCACCATAAATCAGAGTTAAAATTTTTTTTTTTTTAAAGTGACAAAGGGCGCGAACGTCACGACGCGAGTTAAGTCCGAGCTTCTAAAACCCGGCCCTTAACTGGCCAACCCTACGTGTGCGTGGAATGAAGTCCACGGAGAATGGTTCACACGTAGAAGTAAGCATCGGGAAACATTTAAACCAATTGCGGAAAATTATAAAAGAGCCTAACCTACAAATTCTTAGATAGCAGGGAAGTTACATTCATTCAAACACCAAACATCCTTAAAACCATAATGTCCAAAATATAGTAAATAATCTCAATTATTACATTTCCGACAAATTAAACTACATCAAATACACATTTCTCAAAATAACTTAAATAAAATAATTAGTCCGCCTTCCAAAGCTCTTAAGCTTGGCTCCCGTCTCGTCCTTCTGCTCTGGCATTTCCTGCGTCATCAGCTAGGGTAGAAGTAGGGCGTTAGACCACGCGCCCAGTAGGACTCCGAGTAGGGCTAACACATGGATTAGTGATAACAAAGCAGATAGATAATACATAACGAAAAGCCATAGAATGAATGTCATGCCATGGTGTCTGTGTTATGAATCCCACCCATCATCCTTACTATCCCGATGCCATATCCCCCTTGACGGTAAGGCCTCGTCAAGGCGTAACCACAAATACAATATTCCCCTTGATGGAAGAATCATCATCAAGGTATAACAATAAATACAACATCCCCCTTGACGGTAAGGCCTCGTCAAGGTACAATAATACATATGTGAAATGTCCCCATGCTTGTTTATCGGTCGCCCCGACGGAGCATGGACTCCGGTTTCATTTCATCCTTCCCCTGTCATATGCCTCCCATGCCATGCATGAGATGTAGATGCCATTTGCCATGTAATATATGAAATTCAATAGTAATAAAGCCCATCTTAAAACAATTACAAGATTACCAACTAAATCCAAGGGAAAACATCCCACAATATTTAATCCAAAACCCATCATAAGCATTCACAAAATTTCCAAAATAATTTAGAGTAAAACATAACATGATACATAGTCCGTAACATATCTTAAAGACAACCACATGATTTCCAAAATAGATTAAAGAGAACATCACCCAAATCCATGGCTTACAAAAAGGTAGGAATCCTACCGAATACCGACTCGCGTCTTTATTTCATTTTCGTCCGACAATCCGGCTACCGACTCGCGTACCGCTCGCGCTATCCGGTACCTTATTAAATTACCAAATCAATCCAAGTTTTAATCATTTCCAAGCCCATAAATCACAACTTAGTGGGTTTCTTCATTTTAGCCCATATTTACCATTTTTGCCACTACCCTTCACATAAACAATTTTTTCATTAATTCATGCCTACTTAAGCCCAAAATTTAATCCACAACTTAGGTCCTTAACTTAGGTCCATTATTGACTTACCAAAACATTAAAATTTGTCATGTAATTAATTTAATCATTACTCATTTAAACCCATTCAAACCCCATACTTAATCACATATATACCCATTGACCTTAAACCCAAATTGATTTACAATTTGGGGCATGGGTTCAGCCATACACCATGGCCGAACCCATGATATTCCTTTCTCCATTTTTTCCTTGGGTCCAAAAACATCAAATTCATCAAATCTTTTCATGGGATTTACCTCATGCATTTAACTACTATGAGTGCATTATTCATTCATTTCATTTGGAGACCACAAACACCATTCACCATTCAATTTAAATCATTCATTAGGTCATCCTAATGCACCCAAGCTCATGTCTAATATACATGGGGTTCGGCCATGTACCATGGCCGAACCCATGGTTCTTCAATGTGGCTGATAATTACCATTTTGCCACTCTCCCTTCCATGTTTAATCATTCACCCATTCATGTATATTTTAAGTCTAAAATTCATCCATAACTTAGATCCATTAAGGATTCACTAACCACGACCCAATATGAAACAAAATCAGCCATCTAAATTAATAAAATTTTCCATCATCTAAACACAAACATGGACCCAACCTTAGCTCATACAATGACTTACAAAATGGGTCATGGGTTCAAAATACCTAATTCATCAACTCTTCCCATGAGAGGTTTTAAATCATGCATCTAAACCATATTCTTAACCCCATTTGTATCATTACACTTGTTCATTTAAAAACCCTAAATTCATCAACACATTATCCTTTAAACCCACCATTTAATCATCATTTCATCACCATAGGGTTCGGCCAGAGGTATATGGCCGAACCCATGGTTCAAGGCTCATTCCCTCCATGCATTTCAAAACCATAAGACTCCATTGCATTTTTATCATAAACTCATTTTAAAACCTTACTCCCATGCATTCATTAAAACCCTAAATTCATTAATCAAAAACTCTCATTGTCTTCCATCCATTAAACCCCAACCAATTAAACCAACCACCAAATCACCCACCGTGGGGTTCGGCCATGCTACATGGCCGAACCCTATGGCCCATAATTTCCTTCCAATAACCTAATTCCATTCTTAATTTCATAAATTACCCAATGCACATAATCCATTTATTTATTTTCTTACCCTAACCCTAATTTACCCATTTAGGGTTTTCTCCATCTTCCACCCTTCCATTTGATGGATCTAAATTCCATAGCATAAAATTATCTATCCACCATTTATTTCACAAAAATAAATTCCAATTCTTAAACCCTAAAATTCCAAAATTTCTTGTTTAAGAAACACTTACAATCCGCCGTCTCCTCCAATTTCCATCACTCCCGTCGGTCTCCGTAGCGTCCTCTCTCCTTCCTCTCGATCTTTGATAGGTCAAGATTCTTGATTAATGGTGGCAATCCCCAACCCTAGAATCGGCCAAAGTAGAGCTTAAATTGAGAGAGGGAAAGGGAGAGATGATGAGAGGGGAGGGAATAACCTTGATCTTAGAGTGATTTTGCCTAAATTTCCACTTTTTTTCTTCTCTCCTTCTCTTCTCTTCTTCTTTGCTCTCTTTCTCTCCTTCACTTGGAGCATGGGACGGCAATGGAGGAGTGCAAGAGATGGAGTTAGTGCAAAACGAGAATGAGGGAACCAAATAAGGCTTATCTCCATTTGTTGACTTAATTACACTTTACATTTATTATCCCACCAAACCTAAGATATTTTAATTGCTTTATGGTGGTGGTTTAGATAACCACCACCAAGCCCAACGTTTTTACACTTGAGGTTGAGATGAGGTACTTTGGTATTCACCTCTTGACCCCACTTTGACCACTTCACTTAAATAATTTTAATCATTTAATATTTAGATATTTAGGTTACTTTAATTTCCATTTATTTATTTAAATCACCTTTATATACCCACCCATGGTTGACCAATTCAACCATGGTGGTCGGCCCCACCAAATATTGGCCCACACGCCACCTCACTTGATGAGGTGGAGGTGGGTCCCATTTGGCCACATTACCTTGATTTAATTCTAAATAACTTAGGTGATTTAAATTCATTGAATTCACTCTAAGTGGATTACCATTGGGCCTATGGCCCAATTACATTTCCATCTAGCCCATTTACCTTAGAGCATAACCATCTTGATCCGTTGGGTCCCAAATGGGTATGTGACCCAATTTGACCATTCTTGACCCATTTAACACTCATTGCCCCTTTAAATGAATTTAAATCAACTCCATAGTCCATTGGGCCATACTTGGGCCTTTGTCCAAATTTTTTTGGCCCATTTACTCTTTACTTCACCAATTTTCCAATTTCCATCCTTAAAATAAATAATATTCCCATTTATATTAATTTTAAAAATTTTGGGCCCTTACAGTGCATGTGTTTAAAAATTAATGGAATTAGGTTAATTAGATGGTTGAGGTAAGTGGTCTTGTTGTATGGTTGATGGATCAATTAGGGACCCAGGATGTGGCTAAGAATGATGATTCAATTGTAAGTCATTTTATGGACTAAGGAAGGGTGTGTGTAGGTGGTTGGATGAATGGAAAAATTAGGCTAAGTTAAGGACTAAATTATTAATATGCATATCATGGTTAATGAGACATCAATGGAACCATTTTGTGAATCAATTAATGGGTCTAAGTTATGGATCAATTATGGACCATAATGTACATGGATCAAGTAAATGAGTAACCATGGAAGGGTAGTGGCAAAACCGTAAATATTGGCCAAAATGAAGAAACCCATGGGAGGTGGTCATGGACCTAAGGACTCTAAGTAACAACCTTATGAGTGATTAATAAAGCCTAGGGTGGGTTGGTTTTTAGACTCATATGATTAAAATATTTAATGGACTAAATGGGACCCGCAAAACTTAGTTAGTGAGGTTCGGCCATGGTATATGGCCGAACCCCACTAAGATGTGATTTATGGACTTAAATGGTTAATACATTGACTAATTGATATGTATAATAAGGTACCGGACATCGCAAGTGGTGCGTGATCGGCGACCGGGTCTGTCGGACGGAAACGGAAGAAAGAACGCTAATCGGTATTCGGTAGGATTCCTACCTTTTTGTAAGCCATGGATTGAGTGATGGTTTCTTTGAATTAGTTTGGAAATTATATGGTATGTTTTAAGATTGGTTTTGAATTATGTATTATGTAGGGGTTTTTACTTGATTTATTCCGGTAAGCATATGATTAGGTTAAAACGGATTTTAATGCTATGATGTGATTATTGAGGCTTTGCTTGATCTATTTTGGGTAATCAAGTTATATGTTTTATTGATGGGATTTTTTTTAAATGTCATGGTTTGTTATTATATTCATTACATGGCATATGTCATCTACATCTCATGCATGGCATGGGAGGGATATGACAGGGGAAGGATGAAATGAAACCGGAGTCCATACACCGTCGGGGCGACCGATAAACAGACATAGAGATATTTTGATGTGTTTGATGTATCAGGGATGTTGTATGTAATTATGATACCTTGATGATGGTTCTTCCATCAAGGGGGATGATTTGTAATTGTTTTATATCTGGAAGAGGTTTTGCCGTCCAAGGGGATGATTTGTGATTGTTTTATATCTGGACGAGGTTTTGCCGTCCAGGGGGATGATTTGTGATTGTTTGTATCTTGACGAGGTTTTGCCGTCAAGGGGGATATGACAGCATGATGGTATGGATGATGGGTGGGATTCATAACACAGACACCCATGGCATAGCATTCATTTTATGGTTTTCGTTATACTATTATCTATATGCTTTGTTATCACTAATCCATGTGTTAGCCCTACTCGGAGTCCTACTGGGCGCGTTGTCTAACGCCCTACTTCTACCCTAGCTGATGACGCAGGAAATGCCGGAGCAGAAGGACGGGACAGGAGCCAAGCTTAGAAGCTTGGGGAGGCGAACTGTTTACTTTATTAAAGTTTATTTTTGGGAAATGTATATTTGAACAGTTTAGCTTATTGGACTGTATAATTAGATTACTCTTATATTTTGATTTATTTTGGAAGTTGAGACGTTGTGATATTTTAGTAATATTATGAATGTTATCTTCCCTGCTATCTCAAATTTGTAGGATAGTCTTTATTGTTAATTCTGCACTTAGTTGTAATATTCCTTGAGCTTACGTCTACGTGTGAGCTGTTCTTCGTGGACTTCGTTCCACGCACACGTAGGGTTGGCCAGTTAAGGGCCGGGCTTTAGAAGCTCGGACTTAACTCGCGTCGTGACGTCCGCGCCCTTTGTCACTATGGAAAAGAAAAAAAAATAGACTCTGATTTAAGGTGAAAAGGGGCGGGCGTTACAGTTGGTGTCAGAGCGAACTCGGAAGAATGAATCTCTCGAAGTAAGTCTAAGACGGTTGCATGTCTCACTGACAGCTAAGAATCCCAACCGACCGACTCTTTGGAGTCCGCTGCACGGGGGCCGGGTTAATTTACTTCGATTGACTCAAACGGAAGTATTCAATCTGAGAACAACGTCTGACGAAAAGGAATGATAGCAAGGGAAGAAAAAAAAAAAAATTCATCCTAAGTTAGATTTATCAAACGTAGCAATATAGGGCTTATTTCCCCCGAAAATGAGAACACAATACTTTGATACTTAGGAAATTCCCCCCCCCCCCAAAATGTTGAAACAGTGATAGATTTATCAAACGTAGCAAAGTAGGATGCAATTCCCCGGTATTTCCATATTTGAACAACAAACGATAGGAATTTAGAGATCCCCCCTAGAAACAAAGGAAAAACAAGCGTGCTTATTTGGCAACTTTCCCCAAACAAAATACATTGTGATATGCATAATGAATTCCCCAAAACTTGGATTGGTTTTATTGGAAATTTCTGTTGATGATTTTTGTGTTCTATTGTATTCTATGAATACAGATATGTCAAGTGACGGGGAGTGTACGGAATTATGGGATAAGGAAACCCCTAGTTGTTCCATAGATTTGGTGTCCGCTTCTAGCATAGAAGTTGGCATGGACTTTCAGGAGGGACCTTCCAAGAAAGATGAAGAGGATTTAGCATCTCTTCCTGAAGAGGATGTGGAAGACTTTCCGGTGATAAAAGAGTCGGTAGGGGAAAATAGAACCCGATTATATGCGCGAGTTGTACAACCAAGTTGGGCACAACTGTACATACTGCCCCTACCCTCTTGAAGTGGTATGCCGGGTTTGTGGACTACCTGGACACTGGAAAGAAAGGACTAACAGTACTTATATTGGAGGATAATTAATGATTTTAGGGTTTTAAATTAATGAAATATGTGTGATATTAAATTGCACAAGCATGCTTGTATTGTGAGTGCATGTGAATATACATGTATTGAATTCTTATTGTTGAGTGTATGAGGTGATGAAATGAGGAAAGACTAATAGTTATGATCATACTAATTAAGTGAGGAAAGAGTATGTAAAAATGTGCAATGATGAACTACATGCATCAAATGATAATAAGAGGCATGAACTTTTGATGTGGGTTATATGTTGTATATGTTTTTGAGTGAGATAAATGTGAATAAAAAGGGTGGGGAATTTTTGATAATGTGATATATGGGTATACTTGGGGGATGGTACAATGGTTTTTAGAAATGGCTTTTATATTGGTGATGACCCATGGCTTGATAATTTGTCATGACCCAAGTGAAGAGATTTATGTTATGACATATAATGGGTGATGATGTAAACATTTTGTGAGGGGGTATAAGAAGTTCTCATATGAACAAAGTGCCATTTGAGAGATGTTGGATAAACAATGTACTTGAAAGAGACCAGAATGCATGGGTTAACTTGCCACATGAAACTCGTGAGAGGATGACACTATGAGGAGAATGTGAAGGGTCTAGCTTGCAAAGACTAATATGTTGTATGACAACCTTGTATGTATAATGCAATTGCATTCTCCCAATGTGTAGTGTAGATTATGAACGAGTGATGATAGGCCTTGAAATGGGTTTATGGCCTTAAAAGGCATGAATGAATGATGGACCATGAATTTATGAAAATATTTTATTTAGTGATTGCATGATGATTCCCTATGATGTTACAAAATTGTGAATTATCAATCATTGCAATGAGTTTATATGATATTGTTTTGATAATTGATTCTAGACAATGAATAGTCATTGAGGAACAAGGATGTGTTATAGATTATGTATATGATGATGAGTTCATAAAGTGCTGTGAGTTGTGAATATGTAGTATGCATGAAGAGGCTGTGATATGCCAATGCGTTTGGTTGGAAACCTAAGTGGGGCTGATGAATAATTCTAAAGATTAGGAAATTGTAGATAGTCATGGATTGATGCCGGACATTAGCATTATGATAGACATTTGATTTCGTAGTCGACACATGGGTCGTATATTAGACCTGTTAGCCCTATGATAGACAGAATAGTCCTACGAAGGTATTAGTTATGCCCATGAATGGATTATACCCATAGGAGGGTTGTATTCATGGATGGTTAGTAACCATGGATGTGTATAACCATGGATGAGGGTTCCCATGGTGGTTTGGATTGATGTCGGGTATTGGTATTGTAGGAGTTATGAACAAAAGGGTTAGTCACATAGTGACTTATGTGCAAATGAAGAGGTGCTAAGTTTTGGAGAGGTAGTTAATGGGAAAGATAGGAGTCTAGTGAAACTCGAATGGGAAGCTATGGGCGACTGCCGAGTTAGTCTAGCTAGCTGACTCTGTAGTCAGCCGATGGAATTCCAGGAGAGTGCAGTTAGAAACCTAGTTGAAATGGAATCAGCAAAGGACTTGAGCATAGGCTCATATGGGCAGGCTACCTCACACAGAGAGTAGACGAAAGAATGTGTTGAATGTGTACGTATGTGAAATGTCGTGGTAGAGGGTAAAGTGAAGTAGAATACGTTAATCTACATCAAATCGCAAATGGGTTCATGAGAAAAAGAGAGAATGTGGGACAGAGTAAATTCTGCAAGAATGAAACTCGTAGGTTAATGTGAGTGATGTTGATGTAATTAAGAGGTACTTTGCACAATTGAACGGGAACAACAAATAGACCCAGAAATGGAGGAGATATGGACCGAGATATCAACAGGTGGGGTGGTATCGGAATAGGAATTACGACTGGGACAGGGTCTTTTATTCCGAGGCAAGACGGATGTGCCTAAGAGCTGCAAAAGGGAGTTGTTGGTGGAGACACACCAAACCAAGCTCTCTACCCATCCGGACAGCGCCAAGATGTACCATGATCTTAAGAGGCACTATTGGCGGCATGGACTCAAGAGAGATGTGGCAGAGTTTGTTGCTCGCTGCCTAACTTGTCAGAAGGTTAAGGTGGGACATCAGAAGCCACCGGGTTTATTCAAACCCTTATCTGTACCGGAGTGGAAATGGGAGCACATCTCCATGGATTTTGTGACAGGATTGTCAAGGTCTTCCAAAGGCCACGATGCAATATGGGTCGTGGTGGACCGGTTGACCAAGTCTGCATATTTCCTTCCTGTCAAGACGACCGATTCATCGGAGACCTTGGGTCGACGGTACATCCGGGACATTATCAGACTACATGGTGTACCTCAGACTATTGTGTGCGACAGAGATGGTTGATTCACTAGCAGAGTATGGCAGAGCATGCAGTCAGCTATGGGGACCGACGTGTTGATTAGCACAGCATTCCACCCATAGATTGATGGACAGAGGCCGGTGAGCATGCGCTGATGGGATCGGAGTTGGTTGCGGAGACTACAGCCCAAATCAAGGTGGTATGGGAACGACATGGCAATGAGGAAGCCAGCTGGGAACTGGATCAGAAATGAGAGCAACTCATCCGGAACTCTTCGTATGAGATGTTTGAGACCTCTACTTCGCTCGAATTTTCGGGACGAAAATTTTAAAAGAGGATTGTATTGTAATGGCCCGGAATTTGTAAAGTAATATATGTGTTATTATTTATTTTTTTTTATGGTGGAATTTGGAAATTGGATGGAATAGATAATAAATGGATCAAAATGTGGACAAAGGCCCAACTAGGGCCCAATGGATTATGGATTGGATTTAAGTTTACTTAAAGGGTCAATGGTGGTCAATTGGGCCAAGGATGGTCAAATTGGGCCCAATACCCAATTGGGACCCAATGGATCAAGATGATGTAAGCCCTAAGGTACATGGGTAAGGGTGAATGTAATTGGGCCATGGGCCCAATGATGATCCAATTAGTCGGAATGGGTTGAATTAAATTTAAATCACCTAAGTTAATTTGAATTAAGCCAAGGTGATGTGGCCAATTGGGACCCACCTCCACCTCACTAATTGAGGTGGCGTGTGGACCAAGAATTGGTGGGGCCGGCCACCATGGTTGACTTGGTCAACCATGGTTGGATTTTATGGAAGAAATTTAATGGAATTAAATTAAATGGGAATTAACTTAACCTAATTATCTAATTAATTAAATGATTAAATTATTCAAATGAGGGTCAAATGGTCAAAAGGTGGAAAACCAAAAGCCATCTTATCTTAAGGCAAAAAGAAAAAAAACGTTGGGTAATGTGGTTGGGTCAAAAAGCATGAAAAATATCTAAGTTGGGTTGGTGGAAGAGTTAATGTGGAGTGTATTTTAGACAACCAAGAAATGAGATGACTTTTCATCTCATTCTCTCCACTCCAACGATCTCATACTCTCTCCCTCTCTTGTTCTCCACCACCGTACCACACCCAAGGAAAAGGAGAGGAAGAAAACCAAGAGAAAGAATAAGAAAAGCTTGGAAGAAAAGAGAGGAGAAAGGTGTAAGCTTGGGCTCATCACTCCAAGATCAAGACCTTGGGTTATTTATCTCCATCTTCTCCTCCCTTCCTCTCTCAAATCAAACCCTATCATGGCCAAACCCAAGCTATGGTGTCTTCACCATGGATCAAGCATCTTAGCCGTTCAAACAAGGAGAGGAAGAAGAAAGGAGGCCAAGGAAGCCGACGGGAGTGACGGAAGTCGGAGGAGGAGTCGGATTGTAAGTAATTCCTAAACAAGAGATTTGGATTTTTATGGTTTAAGTTTTGGGATCCATTCTTGTTAAGTTTGATGGTGGCCAAATAATCATAGGCCTTGGATCTCAAATCCATCAAATGGAAGGATGGAAAAGTGGATAAATTAGGTTAAGGAAAAATAAATACATTAAGGACATTATGTAATGAAATTCATTTAAGCATGAAATATGTGTGATTTTTGGAAGGAATTATGGTGAGTAATTAAGTAAGATTAAATGGGGTTTTTAAGATCAAAACCATGGAAGGGGGATTTATGATTTTAAGATGTTAATGAATAAATGTTAGTGAAGTTAAAGAGTTTTAATGAGGAAAAGAATGCAGGATGATTTAGGGTTTGTAAGTGTTTAATGATTAAATGTGTTAGTTCTTTTTAAAGGGATCTTGAATGAAAATCATGGAAAGATGGCTTATGTTTTTTTTTAAGGTGCTAATGATTAAATGTGGTGATAATTTTAAAGGGGTTTAAATGAGGAAATGCATGGGAGATGTGAATGATGTTAATGACCTCAAAAAAAATGGTAGGTGTTTAAGTGAATTATTAGGGTTTATAAATAATGGAAACCATGGAGGATGATTTAGGGTTTTAAGATTTTAATGGTTAAATGTAGGTAATTAAGGATCATTAATGGAGTTTTTAGGGTTATGTGTTTGTAAATTTAAATGGGTTTGGAGGGATGGAAGATAATGAAGGTAACTAATGAATTTTTAGGGTTGTAAATGGTAAATGTTGGAAAAATTAAAGGGGTTTAAATAAGGAAAAATAAATGGGAGTTATGGTTAAACTAATGGACCAAAATGTATTTCATGATGATTAAGGAAGGATGATTTAAATGTATGAGTTAAAATCCCTCATAGTTGGACTTATGTGTGTGTTTAAATTAATGGGGAATAGGTCATGATTAAAGGGGTCATTAATGGACTCAAGAATGTATCAAGTGGTGATCAAAGTAGATGATTTAAATGCATGATGTAAACCTCCTCATGGGAGGGCTTATTATGGATCTAAATGTGGTGAAAAAGACCCAAGGAAAAGTGGGGATTAGGTTGAATTAAAGGGGCTAGTTTTAATAAAGCCCATGACTCATTGAGAGTCCTCTTTGGGCTAAGGTTTAAAGTGTGTGCATGTGTTTAAAAATTAATGGAATTAGGTTAATTAGATGGTTGAGGTAAGTGGTCTTGTTGTATGGTTGATGGATCAATTAGGGACCCAGGATGTGGTTAAGAATGATGATTCAATTGTAAGTCATTTTATGGACTAAGGAAGGGTGTGTGTAGGTGGTTGGATGAATGGAAAAATTAGGCTAAGTTAAGGACTAAATTATTAATATGCATATCATGGTTAATGAGACATCAATGGAACCATTTTGTGAATCAATTAATGGGTCTAAGTTATGGATCAATTATGGACCATAATGTACATGGATCAAGTAAATGAGTAACCATGGAAGGGTAGTGGCAAAATCGTAAATATTGGCCAAAATGAAGAAACCCATGGGAGGTGGTCATGGACCTAAGGACTCTAAGTAACAACCTTATGAGTGATTAATAAAGCCTAGGGTGGGTTGGTTTTTAGACTCATATGATTAAAATATTTAATGGACTAAATGGGACCCGCAAAACTTAGTTAGTGAGGTTCGGCCATGGTATATGGCCGAACCCCACTAAGATGTGATTTATGGACTTAAATGGTTAATACATTGACTAATTGATATGTATAATAAGGTACCGGACATCGCAAGTGGTGCGTGATCGGCGACCGGGTCTGTCGGACGGAAACGGAAGAAAGAACGCTAATCGGTATTCGGTAGGATTCCTACCTTTTTGTAAGCCATGGATTGAGTGATGGTTTCTTTGAATTAGTTTGGAAATTATATGGTATGTTTTAAGATTGGTTTTGAATTATGTATTATGTAGGGGTTTTTACTTGATTTATTCCGGTAAGCATATGATTAGGTTAAAATGGATTTTAATGCTATGATGTGATTATTGAGGCTTTGCTTGATCTATTTTGGGTAATCAAGTTATATGTTTTATTGATGGGATTTTTTTTAAATGTCATGGTTTGTTATTATATTCATTACATGGCATATGTCATCTACATCTCATGCATGGCATGGGAGGGATATGACAGGGGAAGGATGAAATGAAACCGGAGTCCATACACCGTCGGGGCGACCGATAAACAGACATGGAGATATTTTGATGTGTTTGATGTATCAGGCATGTTGTATGTAATTATGATACCTTGATGATGGTTCTTCCATCAAGGGGGATGATTTGTAATTGTTTTATATCTGGAAGAGGTTTTGCCGTCCAAGGGGATGATTTGTGATTGTTTTATATCTGGACGAGGTTTTGCCGTCCAGGGGGATGATTTGTGATTGTTTGTATCTTGACGAGGTTTTGCCGTCAAGGGGGATATGACAGCATGATGGTATGGATGATGGGTGGGATTCATAACACAGACACCCATGGCATAGCATTCATTTTATGGTTTTCGTTATACTATTATCTATATGCTTTGTTATCACTAATCCATGTGTTAGCCCTACTCGGAGTCCTACTGGGCGCGTTGTCTAACGCCCTACTTCTACCCTAGCTGATGACGCAGGAAATGCCGGAGCAGAAGGACGGGACAGGAGCCAAGCTTAGAAGCTTGGGGAGGCGAACTGTTTACTTTATTAAAGTTTATTTTTGGGAAATGTATATTTGAACAGTTTAGCTTATTGGACTGTATAATTAGATTACTCTTATATTTTGATTTATTTTGGAAGTTGAGACGTTGTGATATTTTAGTAATATTATGAATGTTATCTTCCCTGCTATCTCAAATTTGTAGGATAGTCTTTATTGTTAATTCCGCACTTAGTTGTAATATTCCTTGAGCTTACGTCTACGTGTGAGCTGTTCTTCGTGGACTTCGTTCCACGCACACGTAGGGTTGGCCAGTTAAGGGCCGGGCTTTAGAAGCTCGGACTTAACTCGCGTTGTGACGTCCGCGCCCTTTGTCACTATGGAAAAGAAAAAAAAATAGACTCTGATTTAAGGTGAAAAGGGGCGGGCGTTACACTCTCATAGCCGTTCCTCATGCCCAAGAAATAGAGAAGAAGAAAATTAAGGAAGAAGAAGGGGAAAAGCTTGGAGAAGAGGAAGAAAAGCCCTAGGGTTGGCCGACCACCTCAAGATAAAAATCTTGAGACATCTAGCTCATCTCCACTCTCTCTCTCTCTCTCTCTCAAATCTAACCGTACCATGGCCAAACCCAAGCTTGGGGGTTTCTCATCTTAATCAAGCATACTAGCTGACCAAGGATTAAGAAGAAGGAGAGAGGAGGCTAAGGAAATCAAGAGGAGGAAGAAAAGGCGGAGGAGACGTCGGATTGTAAGTAAATCCTAAACAAGAGATTTGGATTATTAGGGTTTAAGATTTGGGATCCATTTTTGTTAAATTTAATGGTGGCCAAATTGTTATTGTCCTTGGATCTCAAATCCATTCCATGGAAGGATGAATAAATGAACAAGGTGGATAAATTAGGTTAAGGAAAAATAAATACATTAAGGACTTTGGTATTGAGAATTGTGTAAAGCATGGGTTAAGGACATTATGTGATGAAATTGATTACGCATAGTTATATGGGGAGGTTGAAGAGGTAAATGGACCATAGGGTTCGGCCATGTAGCATGGCCGAACTCCATGGTAGATGATTGGGTTAATTATTAGGGTTCATAAGAATGGGAGACAATGAGGGCGGTTAATGATTTTAGGGTTTTAAATTGATTAAATGTAGGTAATTGAGGAAATTTTAATGGGGTGTTTAAGGTTAAAAAATTTGGAGGATGAATTATGATTTTAGGGTCTTAAGTTGTGAATGCTTAAATGTTAGTGAAATGTTAAGGGATTATGTATGCATGCATGAAGGAAAGGTTGGGTATCTTAAAGGTTTTTTTTTAAGAATCAAGAATATGCAAAGGTATTGATGGTTTAAAAGTTTTAAATGGGTCTATGTTAAGGAATTTTTTAAGAGTTGTAAGTGAGGGACTTGTGATGAATTCAAATGTGTAACAATGGACCCAAGAAAAATGGGAAAAGGACACCATGGGTTCGGCCATGGTGTATGGCCGAACCCATGGCCCAATTGTGAGCCTTTTGGTGGGTTAAATTGGAGGGTGAATGATGTTTATGGCCTCCAAAGGGAATGAGTGGGTAATGGACTCATTGTAGCTTAAATGCATGAAGATTTGATGAATGGGGTATTTTGAACCCATGATCCATTAACCATTTAAAGGGTTAAGGATGGGGTTTTGGATGGGTTTAAATGAATAAGGGTTAGGTTAATTAAAGGGCTAATTTTAATGATGTTATGTCATGATTAAATGGGTCATTAAGGGATTGAATTAATGATCAATTATGGGCTTAAGTAGGCATGAATGAATGAGTAATTAATCATGTAAAGGAGTAGTGGCAAAAATGGTAAATATTGGCTAAAGTGAAGAAACCCACTAAGATATGATTTATGGGCTTAGAAATGGTTGAAACGTGGACTAATTTGGTAATGTATAATAAGGTATCGGGACATCGCAAACGGTACGCGATCGACGACCGAATCTATCGGACGGAAACGAAAGAATGAACGCTAGCCGGTATTCGGTAGGATTCCTACCTTTTTGTAAGCCATGGATTATGTGATGGTTTCTCTAATTTATTTTGGAAATTATATGGTTTGTTTTATGATGGATTTGTAAGATTATGATTTATGTAAATTATATGGCATAATGCAAGGCTATGAATTATATGCTAAGCTATGAGTTCTATATTAAGGCTACGGATTATACATATTACAAGCATAATGCATCTACATCTCATGCATGGCATGGGCGGGAAAATAAGGAAACTGGAGTCCATGCTCCGTCGGGGCGACCAAAAAGCAGACATGGGGATATTTTGATATGTTGAGCTATAACCGGAGTCCATGCTCCGTCGGGGCGACCGAAAAGCAGACATGGGGATATTTTGATATGTGGAGATATAACTGGAGTCCATGCTCCGTCGGGGCGACCGAGAAACAAACATGGGGATATCATGATGGTACGAATAATGGGTGGGACACATGACAGAAGACACCCATGGCATTGCATTCATTCTATGGTTTTCACTTTATTACTATCCATATGTTTTGTGATTACTAATCCATGTGCTAGCCCTATTCGGAGCCCTACTGGGCGTGTTGTCTAACACCCTAATTCTACCCTAGCTGATGACGCAGGAAATGCCGGAGCAGAAGGACGAGACGGGAGCCAAGCTTAGGAGCTTGGGGAGGCGGACTATTTACTTTTTTTAAATTTATTTTGGAAATGTATATTTGAATAGTTTAGTTTGTCGGACTGTATAATTAGATTACTTACGATATTTTGGTTTTAATTTTGGACATTGTGATGTTGAGATATTTTGTCAGTTAAATGAATAAAATCTCTCCTGCTATCTAAAAATTGTAGGTTAGCCTCTATTGTAATTTCCACACTTAGGTTAGTATTTCCTTGAGCTTACTTCTACGTGTGAACTGTTCCTCGTGGACTTCGTTCCACGCACATGTAGGGTTGGCCAGTTAAGGGCCGGGCTTTAGAGGCTCGGACTTAACTCCGTCGTGACGTCCGCGCCCTTTTTCACTCTTCTTACTTTGTCATTTTAAAAAAAAAATAGATTCTGATTTTTTGGTGAAAAGGGACGGGCGTTACAGTTGGTATCAGAGCGAAATCGGAAGAATGAATCTCTAGAAGTATGATTAAGACGGTTTCACGTCTCACTGACGGATAAGAATCCCAACTGACCGACTCTTCGGAGTCCGCTGCACGGGGGCCGGGTTAATTTACTTCGATTGACTGAGACTGAAGCATTCAATCCGAGAACAACGTTCGATGGAAAGAAAAGATAGCAAGGGAAGGAACAATCATCATCAATGATGGATTTATCAAACATAGCAAATCGGGCTCACTTTCCCCGACATGAGAAAACAAATCTAGATCTTTCCCCAAAATTGATGGAATCATGATAGATTTATCGAACATAGGAAAAATCTCCCCGATTTCACTAAATTGGACAAAACATAGATACTTGGGAAGTTTTCCCCAAACCAAGAATGCATATTTGGCAATTTCCCCAACAAAGATACATTGTACTATACATGAAACAACCACCCCCCCCCCCCCCCGAAAACTAAGTATGATTATTTGGTAATTTTCCTCAAATTGAAGAAAATATTTGATACTTAAGAAAATTTTCCCCAAAACTATGAACATGACAATTTTATGAAGGACCTAAGTCAATAAATATTGTTCAATGACTTAGGAAATGCCTCGGAAGAGAAAAACCCGACAAAACCCACGGGTAAAGGAAGAAATGCCACCACCGCATCAAGAGGAGGTACAGCCACCCCATCGGGAGGAGGGACAGAATAGTGTGAACCTTCAGGTTGTGCCTCCCGAGTTGAAAGAATTGGTTCAAGTAGTGGTCACCTCTGTCCTGCAACAACACTTGAATGGGGATGCGACCACCAGCAACTCCAACAAACGGAATATGGTCAGAGATATTCAGCAACAGCGCCCTCCTACTTCAGGGGAAAGGAAGGGGCTGTCGTAGCAGAGCACTGGTTGAAAAAAATCACTCATATATTGAATCTGCTTCAGATTTCTGGTCATGCTGATAGAATCTTACTGGCTACATCTCAACTGATCGAGGATGCCGGTAATTGGTGGGAGGTTGTAGAAAAGCAACAAGCGCTTGTGCCAGAAGGGCAAAGGATTGCCATGACATGGGAAGGGTTCTCAGCCACTTTTCTAGAGCAGTATTTTCTAGAGGAGGAAAGAGAGAGCCAGACTCAAGCCTTTCTGTCATTGATACAAGGTAATATGACGGTGGCAGAGTATCACAGAGAATTTCTTAGGTTGTCCGTCTATGCATTCTACATGGTGGATATTGAGCACCGGAGGGCCCGTAAGTTTGAGCGGGGCCTTCGGCAGAGCATCAGGGCTAGGGTGACCATCTTCAAGGAACCTACACTGGCAGGGGTGGTCAGCAAGGCCACTATAGCGGAACGAGACTGAATGAGTTGGCGCGGCCTGACAACCACCGAGGGCAGAGTGGGCGGGGTGCATTTCAACCCAACAAGAGGGTCCGCCCAAGTTTCAGCAGACCCTCACCCTCCACTGGATCTACGGGGAGTTTTCACCCCAACCAGCCCTCCCCGTCAGCATCAGTCACCCAGGTCCCACGGGGTGGGAGCACTTGCTATCAATGTGGCCAATAGGGTCACTTCAAGAGGGAGTGTCCGCAGCTCAATAGACCCTCTAACCTCAGGGGTTCTTCCCGCCCTCCAGCTAAACCAGCTCAGTCGCGAGGAGGAAGATCGCACAACCAGGCGGGGCGGACGACAAACCCTGCATGATCTGGACGACTTTTTGCCATACCTTGTCCAATAGCGGTGGATCACTCGGTGATTCAAGGTATGGCTGTAATTGGTAGTTCCTATGCTGTTACATTATTTGATTCTGGAGCTTCCCATTCATTTATATCTGCTGCATTCATATCTGCTACGGGCACCTTAGTACAAAACCTATCCACATCACTTACCATTGTATCCCCCGTGGGAGACACATCTTTGGGACTCATATGCACGGCATTGAACACTGAACTCGCGGGATTCAGATTCGAGTTCAACTATTTGGTAATCGATATGGCTGAGTACGATGTTATATTGGCATGGACTGGTTGGCTACATTCCAGGCCCATATTGATTGCCATCTTCGTAGGGTGGTATTTTGGTCACCCGAGGGAAAGCGGTATATAGTGCCCGCTGACAGACAAGGTATTCCTAGAAGACTGTAGGAAGAATTGAACCACCTTGTCTGAACAACATTAGATTAGGTTAGTATTTCCTTGAGCTTACTTCTACGTGTGAACTGTTCCTCGTGGACTTCGTTCCACGCACACGTAGGGTTGGCCAGTTAAGGGCCGGCCTTTAGAGGGTCGGACTTAACTCGCGTCGTGACGTCCGCGCCCTTTGTCACTCTTCTTACTTTGTCATTTAAAAAAAAACATAGACTCTGATTTTTCGGTGAAAAGGGGCTGGCGTTACAAATACAAGTTCATGAGTAATTTTATTCAAAGCATATAAACTAGATCTTCCAATGCTCCTATGCCTGGTTTGCCTTAGGTTCATTGTTTCCCTGATTACCTGTATCACCAACTACAGGGTAGAAGTAGGGCATTAGTACAACGCGCCCAGTAGGTATTCCAGTTACGGCTAACACATGGTTAGTACAAAACATATCATATAACATAGTGATATCAAAACCATATAAATCCATGCCATGCAATGATGACAAATATGCAATGAGTCCCACCCATCATTTGTACATAAAGGTGCCTACCACATAGGTCTTTCGGTCGCCCCGACGGAGTGTGGACCCTCTGGATTTCTTGATGGAAATCACATCAAGGTGTTGCACATAGGTTTTTCGGATGCCCCGACAGAGTGTGACCCCTCCGGTTATAAATCCTCCACCCCATGCCATGCATGAGATGCCAATGAACCACATGCTATTTTATAACATAAACATAGCATTGAAAATCATCATTTGAAAAACATATCCAATACATGCTCTTTATATAATTAAAACCTAGCATGTAAAATCACCTTTGGAACATAATCAATCCATGCTATTTAAATCAAGGTAAATGTAGCATTTGAAATTCGATAATAAATCAGATCCTTTGAAACACATTTTCATCAAAATATAAGATAAAAACAAGTACATAATCCATGGTTTCAAAGAGGTGGAATCCTACTTAAGACCGTTCACAAGTCCTTGCGTTTCCGTCTGAGATTCGATCACCGATCGTGCACCACTTGCGAGATCCCGTTACCTTTTAATATAATGATAAATCAACACCAAGTCTCATCTAATTACAAGGTTCTAAGTCCATAACAAAACCCCATGGGGTTCGGCCATACACCATGGCCGAACCCATGGTTTACCATTTTTCATACATATTTACAAAAATGCCACTGTTGGTAACCATAGTCCCGTTTCTTTGCTTAGGTTTTCAAGTTATCCATTCATGTTTCCAAAGCACATAATACCATAAAATAATTCATGGGGTTCGACCATACACCATGGCCGAACCTTATGTCCAACATTCTCTCATATTTACCAAATTGCCATTGAATTCCTTCTTCCTTTAAATCTTCCATAATTAGACCTTAAAAAACTTCCTAATCAAATAAGTTCATCAAACTTAACACATGGGATTCGGCCATACATCATGGCCGAACCCATGGTTCTCCTACTTTGGTATTTGAATAACATTTTTGCCATTCCTTTCTCCATTAATTAATATCATACATTGTATCCTTTATTTTATTTTAAAACTAACGTAACTTAACTCATAATGTAGGTTCATAATCTGATTCATAAATCAGCCCTTAAACCATAATTTAAAGACATGTTTAATCCTTTAATTTAGACCATGGGGTTCGGCATGATAATAGAGATCATAATCATATTGATGTGTAACACCCCGGATTTTCAATTTATTATTTTATATGAAAATTATCCATTTTAATTGTGAATTTTATATTGGATCTTATATGGATAAAGAATTGGGCCATGACCCAATTAGGACCCAATTGATTGTGGAATTGGTTTTATTAAAATTAAATGGTGTTGAATTAATTTAGTGATGCATTATATCTAAATTTAAATAAAAGATTGTGCATGGGCGTGTATAGAGATATTTCATATCTACATTATGCCCATGAATGATATGCATATCTAGGTGGATGATATGCTAGAAAATTTAAAGAGAGACTTTTCTAAATAAATTGGATTTGCATATTTTAAGAAAATGTCCAAGTTTAAATAAGATTGTGCATGGCCGTGTATAGAGATATTTCATATCTACATTATGCGCATGAGATAATTAAAGAAGGGAGCAAGGGCGCATAGCACATTCTAAATATGGATTAAGGAAGGATTTTAATTAAGGAGAGCAAGGGGATGCACGGCATCACCAATTTAATAAAGGGAGGGGTGCATAGCACCTTCCACTTTTAGATAAAAGGAGACTTTATACAAGGAGATAAACCCTTAGGCCGATTTTTCTCTCTCTCTCTCTCAATTCCCATTCATGCCAAAACAAGAAGAAGGAGATCAGCAAGAAGGTTGTTCGGCCAGCAAAGGGAAAGGAGAAGAAGATTAGAAGAGAAAGATCAATCGAGGGAAGAACAAGAATCAATCGCGTAAATGGTTAGTAGTTTGATTTTATATTTTTGAAATAAAAGAACCATAGGGTTCGGCCATGGTGTTTGCCGAACCCCATGGAAGAAGTTTGGGAGATGATCATGGTGTTTTAATGGAAGCATGAACGATAGGGTTCGGCCACAATGCATGGCCGAACCCCATGAAAGAAAATATGGTTAATGTATGGATTGTTAATGAGAAAAAAACCACGGGTATTGATTAATAAATTCATGTTGTTTTAATGGATGTTTTTGGTGATTTTAAATGGAGATATAGTTAAGGATATGGGTCGGCCATTGCATGGCCAAACCATGATTTGATTATGGCTAAGATATAAGATCAAAAGAATGGAAGAAAAAGGGTGAGGTTCGGCCATGGTGTATGGCCGAACCCCACCAAATATGTTCATAAATTTTTTATGGGAGCTTGTTGATAATGTAATATGATGTTTGGAGGGGTGAGGTTCGGCCATGGTGTATGGCCGAATCCCACCAAATCAATTTATGAATTTGAAGATCATTGATTAGTTTTCAAAAGAGAGGACCTTGAACCATAGGGTTCGGCCATGGTGTATGGCCGAACCCCATGGAGTTGTGAAGAGGATTGTTATTTTAGAAAGTAATCAAAGTATGGATTTAAATTAATGGTCAAGACCATGAACCATAGGGTTCCATGGCCGAACCCCATGGGGTTGTTTTGGAATGGAAAGATGGTTTCTAATTTAGGAAACTATCTAATTTTTGGAAGGTAGAGACTAAATTGGAAAGTCTCTAATTATGGAAGTTGGGTGCTAAATTTAGAAAGCTTTTAATTATGGAAACCTTCTAATAATGGAAGGTGGAGATTATTTATGGAAACCTTTTAATTATGGAAACCTTCTAAATTATGGAAGAATGGATTATAACTTGGAAACATGCTAATTATGGATCATTAGTGAAAATTGGAAACAAGGACATCATGGGTTCGGCCATGTGTATGGCCGAACCCCATGAATCAAATTTGTGGGTTTTGTTTTGTGTATTTTAAATAAATTGGAGGATCATGGGTTCGGCCAAGGAGTATGGCCGAACCCCATGAGGAATTATTTGGAGAACTTAGATGTTTATGATCTATGTATTTGGATCTAAACATGGGAATTGTTTGGCGGACCTAAGGTTTTGCATTTCGGATTAAAATAAATAGAATATTAACTAAGGTTTAGACCACTGGCATTTTGGGTAATTAATGGAATAAATGAACAAAAAGGGTGAGGCTCGGCTATAATGTATGGCCGAACCCCACAAGCTTGGTTAATGGACTTTAAATGTTGTAAATCAAGTGGGACTTGGTTTTGATTTAATATTATATTATAAGGTAACGGGATCTCGCAAGCGGTGGGTGATCAGTGATCGATTCTTGGACGAAAGACGCAAGCACACATTAGCGGTCTTTGGTAGGATTCCACCTCTTTGAAACCATGGGTTTATGTATATTTGTTTTATCTTATTTTGATGAAATTATGTTTTAAAGGATATGCTTTATATTGATTTTAAATGCTATGTTTATTTGTATAAATAACATGTGTTGGATATGTTTCAAAGGTGATTTTAAATGCTATGTTTATGTTATAAAATGGCATGTATTTCATTGGCATCTCATGCATGGCATGGGGTGGAGGATTTGTAACCGGAGGGGTCACACTCCGTCGAGGCGTCCGAAAAACCTATGTGCGGTACCTTGATGTGATTTCCATCAAGAAGATTCCGGAGGGTCCACACTCCGTCGGGGCATCTGAAAGACCTATAAGGTGGGTGCTTTTATGTACATGTGATGGGTGGGACTCATTGCATTTGTCATCATTGCATGGCATGGTTTTACATGGTTTTGGATATTATGTTATAATATATGTTTTGTACTAACCATGTGTTAATCGTAATTGGAATACCTACTGGGCGCGTTGTTCTAACGCCCTACTTCTACCCTAGTTGATGATAAAGGAAATCAGGGGAACGATGAACGCAAGACAGGCCAGGCATAGGAGCTTGGAAGAGTTATTTTATATGATTTGAATAAAGTTAGTTATAGATATGTATTTGAGTAACTAGTTCCGGAAATGTAATAACTTAGATGGTTGGATGATAATTTTGATAATTATGGTATTTGAATGATGATTAAGGACTTAACGTACTTTGCTATCTGAATGGAATAGAACTTGGTTCTATTATGATTCCGTAATTTTGATGCTATGACTCCGTATGTTATGATTTTTATTCCTCATGTTGGTATTGCTATGTGTGAACCATTTTTCGTGGACTTAGTCCATGCACACATAGTGTTGGTCAGTTAAGGTCGGACTTTGGAAGTTCGGACTTAGCTCACGTCGTGACGTCCCGCGCTCTATCACTCTACTCTGTTATAAAGAAAATAGACTCTGAATTTAGGGGAAGAAGCGAGTGAAAAAGGGCGGGGCGTTAGATGATGCAATGCCATGCCATGGGTGCCATATGCCGTGAGTCCCACCCATCAGCCATAACACAATCACAAAACATCCTCTTGATGGACAGCTCCCCATCAAGGTATCACAAACACATAGTATCCCTCTTGATGGAAAACTCCTCATCAAGGTATCCGCTTGATGGAAACTCCTCATCAAGCTCACGAATGCCTTACGGATGCCCCGACGGAGCGTGGACTCCGGTTACCTCTTGATGGATTAATGCACATCAAGGTCTACCTCTTGATGGAAACTCCTCATCAAGGTATCCTCACGAATGCCTTACAGACGCTCCGACAGAGCGTGGACTCTGGTTACATATCATCCCTCCAATGCCATGCATGAGATGTAAATGTCCACATGCTATGCAATTATACAAATCATAGCATTAAAATCTCATATTTGAAACATATCATTTATACAAAATAACTCATCCAAATAGGAATTAAAACCATCATACATATCCCATGGTATCAATGAGGCATGAATCCTACCAATGATCAACTAATATGTGCTTGCGTTTTCGTCCGAAAATCACTCACGATCATACACTGCTTGTGAGGTCCCGTTACCTCATAACATATCAATAAATCAGAACCTATGTTCCATTTGATTTCCCATTATGTTTAAGTCCATAAACATGCCTTGGTGGGGTTCGGCCATACAACATGGCCGAACCTCACTTACTTGGTTTTGGGTCCAAGATCATTCCCTCTTTTAATTTATTAACTAATCACCCATGAGTTAATCTTTTAGCATCAATAAAAATGTAGGTCCACAAGACCTTCTCCATGGGGTTCGGCCATACACCATGGCCAAACCCATGGTCCATCATTTTCACCCTATTTACATCTTAGGCATTATTTTATCCATAGCTAATCACTTAGCTTATTTACATATGACTTAAGTCCAAAACAAATGATCCACACATGATTCATTAATCCTAACATAAAACCCTAGTAAATCTCTCCATTCCTTGGCTTGATCATTCATTCATTTAAATCATACATGGATCTAATCAATGGTCCATAATTGGTTCATGGGGTTCGGCCATACATCATGGCCGAACCCATGATGTTATTTTTCCTCCTCTTTCTTAAATCATTCCCAACACTAGATCCATAACCCAAGTCCCTCCAGGGGGGGGGGGGGGGTGGTTAATCATACACATAGATTCATCATTTAAACCCCAAATCCATAATAAATCCACTAATGTTTTTTCCATGGGGTTCGGCCATACAACATGGCCGAACCCATGATCCTTGGTTCTTTCTTATTTCCTCATTTCAAGTTCATCATTTTCCCATGTAAACCCTATTTAAATTCATTAATATATTTGCATGATTTTCATCCTTTACCACTCATTAACATTTACCAACATCCATCCATCATTCTCATCCTTAAAACCCTTTAAGCATCAACAATATACCTCAATGGGTTTGGCTATGGTGTATGGCCGAGCCCATGGTCCAAGGTTCTTCACCATTATAACATTTTAGACCATTTAAAATGATTAACGATTCTCCATTATTTCCTTCCTTTAAAACCCTTTCAAATCATAGACATACATCCATTTTAAAATCTTTTAAAATCCATAATACCTTTCCGTGGTTTAACCACCTTTAAAACCATTTAAACCAATGATCTTCTTCCATGGAGCATGGACTCCGGTTTTGTAACACCCTGGAATTTCAAAGTTATCATTAAATATGAAATTATTCATATTTACGGAATTGCCATTTTAATAAAATTGATTTGAATTTAAATGGGTCAATGGCTCAATGAAGACCCAAAGGATGGTAGTTTGTTTACAAAACAAATAAATGGATAAGATGAATTTAAACGGGTCAAGAATCATATTTGGGTCAAATTTTGATAAATGGGTCAAAATGGCTAGATGGGACCCAATGGGTCGTGAATGGCATGATTAACCATGGATTGAGTTCAAGCTTAGTTAATTTAAGTTTATTAATTGCTTGAGTTTGGTTTGAGTTGAGATGAATGATGGGTTTAGTTGAGTTGAATTTATTAGTTAAGTTAAATTAAATGAATGAGTTAGGTTGGGTGAGTTGAATAAATGAGTTGGATGAATATGTATTTTTAATGAGTGAGGTGAGTGTAAGATGGAGGTACGAGCTGGTTGCAAATTTTAACTCAATAAAAACGTGAGCTGCAAGGTGATTTCATGTATGTAACTCCTAAGATAGACATGAATGGGAGTGGCGTTAGATGGGAGTTACAAAGGTAAGGGTGCATTTCAAATTCAAATTGTGATGCACGTTGGAGTAGTATGGATCATTATTTTCATGCAAGTAACCCCCAAAGTTGGAGCTGCTGTTTATGAAGTTACACAAAGAGATAATGGCATTTCAAATTCAACTCTTGGTTTACATGTTGAAGGTAGGGCAAGGGTTTCATCTCAAAGATGAAATGGAATCACATGGGACGTTGATGAGCATTAAGAGGTGGCGGTTACACATGGGCTGCATCAAGGGTGAGGAGTTACTTATTTCAAATATACAAATCAAGCATGAGAAATGAATGGACATGGAGTTTCATCTCAAGGATAGAAACTCCCAAACGGTTCACTAATGGAAGATGAAGGCGATACAAATTAAGCTAGGGCTAAAACCGTTGGAGCCTAGGAGAGTTTCATTTTCAAATGAAACTCTCACATGCAATGGTAATGAGAGAAGGAGTAAAGAAGGGGGGCTACACAAGTCCAACCAGCAAGGGACGTTGGGAGCATGGGGAGGTTTCATCTCATGATGAAACCCCCAAGTAACATAAGGTTTAGGGTTAAGGCAATGGGAGTTACACAAGGTTAACCTTGGGCTGGTTTTGATTAAACAAAAGGTGCCCATTTCACTCTCTCTCTCTCTCTTTCTCTTTGCCGTTTTCTCCATTCTCACAACCAAGAGCAGCAACTAGTTGATTAGCTTCAATCAGTCTTAGGCTAATCTCTTTCATCAGGACAAAAAAATCAGCAAAAAGGGTTTTGGCAACAAGGTTATCAATTTCAAGACCAAAGTGCTCTTTCTCTCTCTTTCTCCCTCAAATCCATATCATCTGGCTGAATTATCCCAAGGAGGTTGCAGGAAGATCAGTCTCAGCCCAAAGAACAGTAAGAGAGAAGGAGAGGTCAAGGAAATAAAGGGTCAAGGAAGGAGTCAAAAGAATCGAAGGAGACGCGGTATTAGTAAGTGCATTTTGAACCCTTGTTTAATAGATTGATTAAGAAAATGTGATCTGGCCATTGTGTGGCCAGATCCATCAATGGTTTAAATATAGGAATATGATGTTTTAAAGTGGTAAAATATGGACCATAGGGTTCGGCCCTTTGGATGGCCGAACCCCATGAGAAAATTTGGTGAATTCTATGGTGTTTGAAAGACAAAAATCCATATTTTGAAGTGGGGGTTTTAAAGGATTTTTATATGGAATTAAGTTTACTATTTTGGATCAATTATGAGATAGCCGAATCAGGTAGTTTCCATGGTTAAGATGTGGAGCCTAACATGTACATAATTAAGGGAAGCATTGTGTAAAGAGAACCATAGGGTTCGGCCATATGTATGGCAGAACCCCATGGACTGTTTTGTTGAATAATTGGGTTAAGTTTATGATGGACATTAGGTAATATTTATATGCTTTGATTTAAGAATAATATATGTTTGTTTATGGAATTAGTATGGGTAAATAATCAACCAACATGAATGATGGAAAGTGGGGATAAAAATCAGATTGGTGAGGTTCGGCCATGGGTATGGCCGAACCCCACTAATGGTAATTGTTGGACATAGTGGTTAGTTTATATGGAGATATGAAGGGTTTAAGAAGGATCAAATTAAGTGGTGAGGTTCAGCCATTTGTATGGCTGAACCCCACTAAGATGGTTTTATGTTAGGCGATGGAAGTTAGCTAATTTAAAGCAAAGGTTGGTCTCAATGGCACAATCGTAATTATGGCTGAAATGATCAAAAATAAAATGATCATATGATTGGATAAATGGGCTAAAACCAAAGTGGTAAGGTTCAGCCATAATGTATGGCCGAACCCTACCAAGGTTCATTTAGAAGTTTGGGTTAATTAGATGGTTTTAATTAAATAAAAGAATGATCAAAGTTTTAATGGATGAGGTTCGGCTATGGCTTTGGCCGAACCCCACTGAGTGGTCCTTGGAACATTAAGCTTTGCTGGAAATTAGGTGGATAAATGATTAACTTGCTGCCATGTACATAGGGTATTCGGATTTTTAGAACGGTGAACAAGCCGTGATCGGAAGACGGTCCAAAGGAAGGGTCGAACAAAGTAAACTATAGTAGGTTTCCTACCTTTGTTGTAACCACTATTTAATATGTTGTTTTATGTTGATTTTGATATCTTATATGATTGTAAAGTTATGTTTTTAAATGACATGTTTGCATAGACATCTCATGCATGGCATGGGATGATGGTGTTGTAACCGGAGGCCACACTCCGTCGAGGCGTCCGAAAGACCACTATGGGTTACCTTTATGATGAGAATCCCGTCAAGTGATGGCTATGTTGAATGGTGATGGGTGGGACTCATTACATGTTCATTTCATACATAGCATGTTTTATGGAATTTTGACACACATGTATTATTATTATATTATTTGCATGTTTTTGACTAACCATGTGGTAGCCCTATTCGGAAACACTACTGGGCGCATTGATCTAACGCCCTATCTATATCCTTAGTGGATGATGCAGGGAAAGGGAAGAACGTGGATCGACAAGAGGACCAAGTACGGAAACTTGGGCGGTTTGAATGATTGGAATGGATTATGAATGGACTATGTTATGGACTTGATATTTGATATATTTAAACAATGTAATTTGGTAATTAGTTATGTTGGCATGTAATAAGTAGTTAAGATAGATGCTATGGTTTGTTTTATGTTAGATGTTTTGATTAAACGATTTGTTAAGATTGATTAGTAATTTTGGAAAATAAGTTATGTACTTTGCTATCTAAGAATGGAAAATTGGATTAGTCATAGGTTCTATTATAACCTCAGTTAGATTTAGACTAAATTAATTCCGCTAGTTATATATGTACCATGTGCGGATCAGTTTTATGGACTTAGTTCATACGCACATGGGCTTGGCCAGTTAAGGGTCGCATTTAGAGATCCGAACTTAACTCGCGTCGTGACACTTCGCCCCGATCACATGACTATTACATAAAAAAAAAAACTCTGAAAATTAGAGTGAAAAGGGCGGGGTGTTACAGTTGGTATCAGAGCGAAACGGGAAGTTGAATCTTCCGAAGTAAGATTAAGACGGTTTCATATCTCACTGACGGATAAGAATCCCAACTGACCTACTTTTCGGAGTCTGCTGACTGGGGGCCGGATTAATTTACTTCGTGGACTCAGACTGAACAAATCAATCTGACAACAACAGTGAAAGATAGCAAAAGTACATTATTATAATTGATCTGTCAAACGTAGAAAAATAGGTTATACATCCCCCAATACTCCCCAATTGAGAAAAACAAACATAGGGAATTTAGAGACTTTCCCCTCAAAAACAAATAGAAAACCAAGTTTGCTTATTTGGAAATCTCCCCAAAATTGTGAAAAATACAAACTGTACGAGGAAACTAAGTCAATAATGTGTTTATGACTTAGGGAAATGGCTCCAAAGAAAAGGATCTCTTAGAACCAGAAAGGGAAGGAAAAGGTGTTGCAAATCACGCAACATGAGAAAGTGTTATCACAACACGAAAAATCTGTGCATGAGAAGGAGCCGTCTATACATGAGAAAGAGGTAACCCAACCTGATGAGGAGCAAGCTGTTCATGAAAAGTCTCACAATGGGGGAGAATCACAGCACTCTTGGAGGGAAGAAAAGGGGAGTGAGAATGCATCACGGAAGGAGGGAGAAGGGAACAGTGGTGTACATATACCACATGTGCCGCCTGAGCTTCAGGGCTTAGTCCAAGCAGTGGTAACCTCAGTACTCCAGCAACATATGAATGGGAGTGAAAGTTCCAGGGATGCCAGTGACCGGAGTATGGCACGAGAATTTCAACAACAGCGTCCTCCCTACTTCAAAGGGAAGGAAGGGGCTGTCGAAGCCGAGCACTGGCTGAAGAAGATCACTCAGATCTTAAAATTACTTAAGATCTCGAGTCATGCTGATAGGATTTTACTGGCTACTTCACAATTGATAGAAGATGCAGGTAAATGGTGGGAGGTGGTGGAGAAGCAGAGGGCACTCATACCAGTTAGGGAGAGGACGGCCATGACATGGAATGAGTTTTCAGCAACCTTTCTGGAACACTACTTTCCGAAGGAGGAGAAGGAGCGACAGAAGGAACTTTTTTGGTCCTTGGTACAGGGCTCTATGATGGTGGCAGAGTATCACCGTGAATTTCTCAGTTTATCCATTTATGCATTCTATATGGTGGACATAGAACTTCGCAAGGCAAGAAAGTTTGAGAGGGGTCTACGGCCAAACATCAAGGCCAAAGTGACCATATTTAAGTGCACCACATTGGCTGAGGTGCTCAGCAAGGCCACAATAGCAGAACATGAGTTGAATACAATAGTGCGGTTTGACAATCGTCGAGCTCCAAGTGGGAGGGGTGGGTTTCAGCCCAACAAGAGGTTCCGTCCGAACTTCAGTAGACCCTCACCATCTACTGGGTCCCCGGGGAGGTTTCGTCCCAACCAGCCCTCCCCATCTACATCAGTCACCCAGTAATTCAGAGGGGTGAACAACTGTTTCCACTGTAATCAGCCGGGTCACTTCAAGAGAGACTGTCCAAAGCTCAATAGGCTCTCATATTCCAGAGGATCTTTCCGTCCACCAGCTAGGCCAGCTAACTCCCGAGGAGGCAGGACATATAATCAGGCGGGACGGGCGCCTAATCCTACCGGATCTGGATGACTATTTGCTCTGGAACCTCCTGAGGATGTGGATCATTCTGTGATTCAAGGTATGGCCGTTGTCAATAGTTCTTATGCTTATGCATTGTTTGATTCTGGAGCATCGCACTCTTTTATATCTGCATCCTTTATAACTGCTACTGGAACACTAGTTCAAAAGCTGTCCACCACACTCACAGTAGTATCCCCTATCGGAGACACGTCTTTGGGACTCATATGCACGGCCATAAATACAGAACTCGCTGGACTCAGATTTGAGTTCAATTATTTGGTACTCGACATGACTGAGTACGATATTATATTTGGCATGGACTGGTTGGCTGGTTATGAAGCCAATATTGATTGTTATCGCCGAAGAGTGACATTTTGGTCACCCGAGGGAAAGCAGTATATAGTTCGTACCGACAAGCAAAGCAGACTACAGGAAGGGTTGCATCATTTGGTGTTGAACAATATTGTCATCAACAAAGCACCAGTCACTGAACTTCCAGCAATTGTGAAAGAATTTGTTGATGTCTTTCCAAAAGAACTGCCTGGTATACCGCCTATGAGGGAGCTCAATTTTGAGATCAAGCTATATCCTGGTACCTCACCAGTGTCTCTACCCCATTATCGGATGGCACAAGCAGAAATGTCCGAGTTGAAGAAGCAGCTTGATGAATTACTCAGACTGGGTTGCATTCGGAACAGCACATCGTCATGGGGAGCTCCAGTGTTGTTTGTGAAAAAGAAGGATGGTTCACTCAGAATGTGTGTGGACTACCGGAAGTTGAATCAGCTAACTGTCCGGAACAAGTATCCTCTACCCAGGATCGATGATTTATTCGATCAGTTGAGGGGATCCAGTCACTTTTCCAAGATTGACCTGATGTCTGGTAATCATCAAATCCGGGTCAGGGAGGAAGATATCGAGAAGACAGCTTTCAGAACACGGTATGGGCTATTTGAATTTGTAGTCATGCCATTTGGGCTTACCAACGCACCGGCTGTGTTCATGGACTTAATGAACAGAATCTTCCGTCCATATCTGGATAGGTTTGTCATAGTGTTCATTGACGATATCCTGATCTATTCCAAGAGTCAGGAGGATCATGCTGAGCATCTACGAATAGTATTGAACACCTTGAGACAGAACCAGTTGTATGCCAAAGCAAGCAAATGCGAATTTTGGCTACCTGAGGTCAAATTCTTGGGGCATGTTATAACAGCAGATGGTATAGCCGTTGATCCGGCTAAGGTGGCAGCAGTAAGTGAGTGGAAAGCACCAAAGAATGTCACTGAAATCCGTAGCTTTCTGGGTTTGGCTGGATATTATAGGAAGTTTATCATGGACTTCTCCAAAATTGCATCTCCATTGACTCGACTCACGCAGAAAAGAGTCAAATATGAATGGTCAGAGTTGTGCAATCAGAGATTTGAGGAGCTGAAAGAGAGACTTACAACTACTCCTATTTTAGTTTTGCCGGAAAGAGGCAAAGGTTACGAAGTACAATGTGATGCATCAGGAGAGGGACTGGGATGTTCACTCATGCAACGTGATCAGGTGGTGGCATATGGTTCAGGACAACTAAAGATACATGAACGCCTCTACCCGACACATGATCTGGAATTAGCTGCGGTGGTCTTCGCTCTCAAAAGCTGGAGACACTATCTATATGGTGAGAAGTTTGAAGTATTTTCAGATCACAAGAGCTTGAAGTATTTATTTGATCAGAAAGAGCTCAACCTGAGGCAACGCAGATGGATGGAATATCTGGCGGACTATGAATTTACGCTCCGATATCATCCGGGAAAGGCCAACAAAGTGGCGGATGCTCTTAGCCGCATGTCTCATGCATCAGTAGCATGTTTGATCAGGACTGAATGGGAGATGTTGAATTCCATTCGTGAGTTTAATCTATACATCACAAACCATGGGAGTATGTACAATTTGATCATACGATCCAACATGGTTACAAAGATTGAACAGGAGCAGCGAACAGATCCGGAAATGGCAGAGACATGGGCCAAGATATCTATTGGCGAGGTTGTACCGGATTGGGAATTACGACCAGGACAGGGTCTTATGTTCCGGGGTAGAATTTATGTGCCAAGAAGATGCAGAAAAGAATTACTGATAGAGGCACATCAGAGCAAACTGTCCATTCATCCGGGTAGCACAAAAATGTATCATGACTTAAAAAGACATTATTGGTGGCATGGACTCAAGAAGGATGTTGCAGAGTACGTGGCTCATTGTTTAACTTGTCAGCAGGTTAAGACGGAACATCAGAAGCCACCAGGGTTACTCAAACCCTTAGCAGTGCCGGAATGGAAATGGGAGCACATTTCCATGGACTTTGGGACGGGGTTGCCGAGGTCCTCGAAGGGCAATGACGCTATATGGGTTGTGGTAGACCGACTGACCAAGTCTGCGCATTTTATTCCTATCAAGATGACGGATTCATCAGAGACATTGGGTCGGAGATATATCAAAGACATCATCAGATTACATGGTATCCCATAGACTATAGTGTCTGATAGAGATGGCTGATTCACCGGCAGGGTATGGCAGAGCATGCAGTCGGCCATGGGAACCGATCTACTTATTAGCACAGCATTCCATCCACAGACCGATGGACAATCGGAAAGAACAATACAAACGTTGGAGGACATGTTGAGGGCGTGCATGCTAGATTTCAAAGGTGGATGGGAGGATCATTTGCCATTGGTGGAGTTTTCTTATAACAATAGCTACCAAGCAAGCCTCCAGATGGCACCATTCGAAGCTTTGTATGGTAGACCACGCAGGTCACCAGTGTGCTGGATCGAGGTAGGCGAACCTGCGCTGATATGACCCGAGTTGGTTGCCGAAACTACTGCACAGATCCAGTTGATACGTCAACATTTGTTGACCGCACAGAGTCGGTAAAAGAGCTATGCTGATAAAAGGAGGAGGTTTCTCGAATTTGAAGTAGGAGACATGGTATTCTTGAAGGTCTCGCCATGAAAAGGGCACATGAGATTTGGGAAGAAAGGAAAATTGTCGCCAAGATATGTGGGACCGTTTTCAATTATCAGAAGGATGGGAGATGTAGCCTATCAGTTGGCACTTCCTTCGCAATTGGTGTCTCTACATGATGTATTCCATGTGTCGATGCTGAGGAAGTACAACCCTGATCCGTCTCATGTTTTGAATGTGCAAGATATAGATGTGCAAAGCGACGTCACTTATGTCGAGAAGCCGGTCAGAATATTGGAGAGTGAGCAAAGGGTGTTGCGTAACCGAGCGATTCAGTTCGTCAAGGTGGTATGGGATCGACATGGTGTTGAGGAAGTCACTTGGGAATTGGAATCGGAGATGAGAACATCTCACCCTGAATTGTTTGTATGATTTACTTTGAAATCCTACTTCGTTCGATTTTCGGGACGAAAATTATAAAAAGAGTATTGTATTGTAACACCCTGGAATTTCAAAGTTATCATTTTATATGAAATTATTCATATTTACAGAATTGCCATTGTAATAAAATTGATTTGAATTTAAATGGGTCAATGGCTCAATGAAGACCCAAAGGATGGTAGTTCGTTTACAAAACAAATAAATGGATAAGATGAATTTAAACGGGTCAAGAATCATATTTGGGTCAAATTTTGATAAATGGGTCAAAATGGCTAGATGGGACCCAATGGGTCGTGAATGGCATGATTAACCATGGATTGAGTTCAAGCTTAGTTAATTTAAGTTTATTAATTGCTTGAGTTTGGTTTGAGTTGAAATGAATGATGGGTTTAGTTGAGTTGAATTTATTCGTTAAGTTAAATTAAATGAATGAGTTAGGTTGGGTGAGTTGAATAAATGAGTTGGATGAATATGTATTTTTAATGAGTGAGGTGAGTGTAAGATGGAGGTATGAGCTGGTTGCAAATTTTAACTCAATAAAAACGTGAGCTGCAAGGTGATTTCATGTATGTAACTCCTAAGATAGACATGAATGGGAGTGGCGTTACATGGGAGTTACAAAGGTGAGGGTGCATTTCAAATTCAAATTGTGATGCACGTTGGAGTAGTATGGATCATTATTTTCATGCAAGTAACCCCCAAAGTTGGAGCTGCTGTTCATGAAGTTACACAAAGAGATAATGGCATTTCAAATTCAACTCTTGGTTTACATATTGAAGGTAGGGCAAGGGTTTCATCTCAAAGATGAAATGGAATCACATGGGACGTTGATGAGCATTAAGAGGTGGCGGTTACACATGGGCTGCATCAAGGGTGAGGAGTTACTTATTTCAAATATACAAATCAAGGATGAGAAATGAATGGACATGGAGTTTTATCTCAAGGATAGAAACTCCCAAACGGTTCACTAATGGAAGATGAAGGCGATACAAATTAAGCTAGGGCTAAAACCGTTGGAGCCTAGGAGAGTTTCATTTTCAAATGAAACTCTCACATGCAATGGTAATGAGAGAAGGAGTAAAGAAGGGGGCTACACAAGTCCAACCAGCAAGGGACGTTGGGAGCATGGGGAGGTTTCATCTCATGATGAAACCCCCAAGTAACATAAGGTTTAGGGTTAAGGCAATGGGAGTTACACAAGGTTAACCTTGGGCTGGTTTTGATTAAACAAAAGGTGCCCATTTCACTCTCTCTCTCTCTCTTTCTCTTTGCCGTTTTCTCCATTCTCACAACCAAGAGCAGCAGCTAGTTGATTAGCTTCAATCAGTCTTAGGCTGATCTCTTTCATCAGGACAAAAAAATCAGCAAAAATGGTTTTGGCAACAAGGTTATCAATTTCAAGACCAAAGTTCTCTTTCTCTCTCTTTCTCCCTCAAATCCATATCATCTGGCTGAATTATCCCAAGGAGCTTGCAGCAAGATCAGTCTCAGCCCAAAGAACAGTAAGAGAGAAGGAGAGGTCAAGGAAATAAAGGGTCAAGGAAGGAGTCAAAAGAATCGAAGGAGACGCGGTATTAGTAAGTGCATTTTGAACCCTTGTTTAATAGATTGATTAAGAAAATGTGATCCGGCCATTGTGTGGCCAGATCCATCAATGGTTTAAATATAGGAATATGATGTTTTAAAGTGGTAAAATATGGACCATAGGGTTCGGCCCTTTGGATGACCGAACCCCATGAGAAAATTTGGTGAATTCTATGGTGTTTGAAAGACAAAAATCCATATTTTGAAGTGGGGGTTTTAAAGGATTTTTATATGGAATTAAGTTTACTGTTTTGGATCAATTATGAGATAGCCGAATCAGGTAGTTTCCATGGTTAAGATGTAGAGCCTAACATGTACATAATTAAGGGAAGCATTGTGTAAAGAGAACCATAGGGTTCGGCCATATGTATGGCAGAACCCCATGGACTGTTTTGTTGAATAATTGGGTTAAGTTTATGATGGACATTAGGTAATATTTATATGCTTTGATTTAAGAATAATATATGTTTGTTTATGGAATTAGTATGGGTAAATAATCAACCAACATGAATGATGGAAAGTGGGGATAAAAATCAGATTGGTGAGGTTCGGCCATGGTATGGCCGAACCCCACTAATGGTAATTGTTGGACATAGTGGTTAGTTTATATGGAGATATGAAGGGTTTAAGAAGGATCAAATTAAGTGGTGAGGTTCAGCCATTTGTATGGCCGAACCCCACTAAGATGGTTTTATGTTAGGCGATGGAAGTTAGCTAATTTAAAGCAAAGGTTGGTCTCAATGGCACAATCGTAATTATGGCTGAAATGATCAAAAATAAAATGATCATATGATTGGATAAATGGGCTAAAACCAAAGTGGTAAGGTTCAGCCATAATGTATGGCTGAACCCTACCAAGGTTCATTTAGAAGTTTGGGTTAATTAGATGGTTTTAATTAAATAAAAGAATGACCAAAGTTTTAATGGATGAGGTTCGGCTATGGCTTTGGCTGAACCCCACTAAGTGGTTCTTGGAACATTAAGCTTTGCTGGAAATTAGGTGGATAAATGATTAACTTGCTGCCATGTACATAGGGTATTCGGATTTTTAGAACGGTGAACAAGCCTTGATCGGAAGACGGTCCAAAGGAAGGGTCGAACAAAGTAAGCTATAGTAGGTTTCCTACCTTTGTTGTAACCACTATTTAATATGCTGTTTTATGTTGATTTTGATATCTTATATGATTGTAAAGTTATGTTTTTAAATGACATGTTTGCATAGACATCTCATGCATGGCATGGGATGATGGTGTTGTAACCGGAGGCCACACTCCGTCGGGGCGTCCGAAAGACCACTGTGGGGTACCCTGATGATGAGAATCCCATCAGGAGGAATCCGGAGGCCACACTCCGTCGGGGTGTCCGAAAGACCACTATGGGTTACCTTGACGATGAGAATCCCGTCAAGTGATGGCTATGTTGAATGGTGATGGGTGGGACTCATTACATGTTCATTTCATACATAGCATGTTTTATGGAATTTTGACACACATGTATTATTATTATATTATTTGCATGTTTTTGACTGACCATGTGGTAGCCCTATTCGGAAACACTACTGGGCACGTTGATCTAACGCCCTATCTATATCCTTAGTGGATGATGCAGGGAAAGGGAAGAACGTGGATCGAAAAGAGGACCAAGTACGGAAACTTGGGCGGTTTGAATGATTGGAATGGATTATGAATGGACTATGTTATGGACTTGATATTTGATATATTTGAACAATGTAATTTGGTAATTAGTTATGTTGGCATGTAATAAGTAGTTAAGATAGATGCTATGGTTTGCTTTATGTTGGATGTTTTGATTAAACGATTAGTTAAGATTGATTAGTAATTTTGGAAAATAAGTTATGTACTTTGCTATCTAAGAATGGAAAATTGGATTAGTCATAGGTTCTATTATAACCTCAGTTAGATTTAGACTAAATTAATTCCGCTAGTTATATATGTACCATGTACGGATCAGTTTTATGGACTTAGTTCATACGCACATGGGCTTGGCCAGTTAAGGGTCGCATTTAGAGATCCGAACTTAACTCGCGTCGTGACACTTCGCCCCGATCACATGACTATTACATAAAAATAAAAAATAAACTCTAAAAATTAGAGTGAAAAGGGCGGGGTGTTACAGGTTTCATTTCATCCTTCCCCTGTCATATCCCTCCCATGCCATGCATGAGATGTAGATGCCATATGCCATGTAATATATGTAAATCATAGTCATAAAACCCCTCTTAAAACAATCACATGATTACCAAATAAATCAAAGGGAAACCATCACATAATACTTAATCCAAAACCCATCTTAAAACATTCACATGATTTCCAAAATAATTTAAAGGAAAACATCACATGATACTTAATCCAAAACCCATCTTAAAAACAACCACATGATTTCCAAAATAAATTAAAGGAAAACATCACATAATACTTAATCTAAAACCCATCTTAAAACAAACCATATAATTTCCAAAATAATTCAAAGAAACCATCACTCAATCCATGGCTTACAAAAAGGTAGGAATCCTACTGAATACCGACTAGCGTCCTTTTTCCCTTCCGTCCGATAATCCGGTCACCGATCATGCACCGCTTGCGATGTCCGGTACCTTATTATACATTACCAAATTAGTCCATATCTTATCCATGATCAAGTCCCTAAATCATGCCTTAGTGGGGTTCGGTCACACATCATGGCTGAACCTCACTATGCAGTTTTGTGGGTCCCATTTAATCTATTAAATATTTAAATCACTTGAATCTAAAAATCAACCACCCTGGGCTTTACTTAACCATACATAAGTTTATTACTTAGAGCCCCTAGGTCCATGATCATCTTCCATGGGTTTCTTCATTTTGGCCCATATTTACGGTTTTGCCACTGCTTCTTTCATGGTTGGGTTCTCATCTTATTTCTCCATTCTTTGACCCATAATTGATCCATAATCTTGGATCCATTAATGACTCACCAATCATGAGATACAACCATAAAAATTAGTCACTAACTTAACCTAATTCCCATTAACTAAAGCATATCCATAGACTTTAATCTTAGCCTATCCATTGGTTCACAAAATTGGTCCATTGATGTCTCATTAACCATGCTATAACAACACTAGAAATTAGCCATTTAATTAACCTAATCTCCATTAAAATGAGCCCCTTTAAAAACATTATAATTTATGCTTAAAAATCCATTTCAAACCATCAACATTAGGTTCATTTTGGTCCATCAACACCACCAACATTCCCCATTTATTTTTCCATTACTTTACATCCATCATCATTCCACATCTTCCATCCTTCCAAACCTATTTAAATTCACAACACAATAACCTAGGGTTCGGCCATACACCATGGCCGAACCCATGGTTCATGCTTCATTCCCATCTATGCCTTTCAAGGCCATAAAACCCCTTTGCATTTTCATGAATTTTCCTTATTTAAAATCCTTTCAAAAATTACTACATTTAATCATTTAAAATCTTAAAACCCTAACTCATCCTCCATGGCTTCCATTCTTATAAACCCTAAGAATTAAATCAATCACCTACCATGGTTAAGTACATTTTTAATACATAAAATCCTTAATGCATCCTTCAAAAATCCACATACACCATGTTTAATTAATTTAATTACATAATGTCCTTAATCCATTTATTTTCCTTAACCTAATTTTTCTTTCCATTTTGTCCATTTATTCATCCTTCCATGAAATGGATTTGAGATCCAAGGCCTATAATAATTTGACCACCATCAAATTTAACAAAAATGGATCCCAAATCTCAAACCCTAAAAAATTCAATCTCTTGTTATAAAAATACTTACAATCCGTCTTCTCCTTCGACTTTTCCTTCCCCTATCGGATTCCTTGGCCTCCTTTCTCCTTCTTCTTGATCCTTGGTAGGCTAGTATGCTTGATCAAGATGAGAAACCCCCAAGCTTGGGTTCGGCCATGGTAGGGTTTGATTTGAGAGAGAGAAGGGAGGAGAGGATAAAGAGAGGTCTAGTTTCCTTGGCCTTGAGGTGGAGGGCCCAAGCTTAGCCCTTTCATCTCTTCTTCTCTTCTTCTTTTCTCCTTGGTTTTCTTCTTTTCTTTTCCTTGGATGTAGGGGACGGCCATGAGAGTGTAAGGGAGGGAGAGAGGAAAAGAGTTGATGGAAAAAGATGGAGAAAATAAGATAAAGTTTATCTCCTTTGGTAATGTAACTTACACTCCACCTTAACTCCTCCCACCAACTTAGATGTTTATCATGCTTTATGGTGGTGGTTGGGATAACCACCACCCAACGTTTTTTGTGTCTTAGGGTAAGATGATTTGACCATTTGACCATTTGACCACCCTTTTTGGATAACTTAAACATTTAATTAATTAAATAATTAAGTTAATTTAATTCCCATTTCCTTAATTCCATTTATTTAAATTGCCTTCATACATCCACCCATGGTTGACCAATTCAACCATGGTGGCCGGCCCCACCAATCCTTGGTCCACATGCCACCTCATTTGGTGAGGTGGAGGTGGGTCCCAATCGGCCACATCACCTTGGCCTAATTCAAATTAACTTGGGTGATTTAAACCCACTCAATTCATTCCCACTTATTGGATCACCATTGGGCCCATGGCCCAATTATATTTACCTCCAACCCAATTACCTTAGAGCTTACACTATCTTGATCCATTGGGCCCATGGCCCAATTTGACCATCCTTGGCCCAATTGACCATCCTTGGCCCAATTGACCATCATTGACCCTTAAATGAATTTAAATCCAATCCATAGTCTATTGGGCCATACTTGGGACTTTGTCCAAACTTTGGCCCATTTACCATTTATTCCATCAATTTTCCCAATTTCCATCATTAAAATAAATAATATCCACCTATATATTAATTTACAAATTCCGGGCCATTACAGATGGTGTCTTCCCAAGTGTCCCTTGGCTTGGCCAAGACACCACTTGAGATGGAACACCCCTCCATCTTCCAATTTAATTCAGCCCAATTTAATTAAACTTGAACTAACTTGGTGGTCAACCAAGTCAACCATGACCCATTGGGTCCCAATTGGGCATTTGACCCAATTGGCAATCTTGACCCAATTAAATAAATCTCACCCATTTATTTCAATTGCACCTTATCGATAATCCGTTGGGTCTTAATTGGGCACTTGACCCAACTCCTTACCCATCTAAGGTCCATCTCCATTAATTCACAAATTAAATAGATAATTTCCATATATATATATATATATATATATATATATATATATATATATATATATATATATATATATATATTCTGTAACGCCCGCCCCTTTTTTACCGAAAATCAGAGTCTATTTTTTTTTTTTTTAAAGTGACAAAGGGCGCGGACGTCACGACGTGAGTTAAGTCCGAGTTTCTAAAGCCCGGCCCTTAACTGACCAACCCTACGGGTGCGTGGAACGGAGTCCACGGGGAATGGTTCACCCGTAGAAGTAAGCTCGAGGAATAATACATTAAATGCAGAATGAGAATAGATACTATCCTACCAATTTTTTTTTCCTAGATAGCAGGGAAGATTTCATCATTTAATTACTAAAATGCCATAACATCATATGTCTACAATAAAATTCAAAACATAGCAATAAGTCTAAAATATTACATTTCCAACAAACTAGGCTACTCAAATACACATTTCCCAAAATAAACTTAAACAAAGTAAACAGTCTGCCTCCCCAAGCTCCTAAGCTTGGCTTCCGTCGCGCCCTTCCGCTGCGCCATCTCCTGCGTCATCAGCTAGGGTAAAAGTAGGGCGTTAGAGCACGCGCCCAGTAGGACTCCAAGTAGGGCTAGCACATGGATTAGTGATAACAAGCATACCGATAATAATACAGTGAAAACTGGTAGACAATCATATAATGAAACTATAAAGTGAATGCTATGCCATGGGTGTCTGTGTTATGAATCCCACCCATCATCCTGTAACACCCCGCCCTTTTCACTCTAAATTTCAGAGTTTATTTTTTTTTTTTTAAATAATAATAATCAATAAGTGATCGGGGCGGAATGTCACGACGCGAGTTAAGTTCGGATCTCTAAATCCGACCCTTAACTGGCCAAGCCCATGTGCGTATGAACTAAGTCCATAAAACTGATCCGCACATGGTACATATATATCTAGTGGAATCAACTTAGTCTAGATCTAACTGAGGTTATAATAGAACCTATGATTAATCCAATTTCCATTTTTAGATAGCAAAGTACCTTATTTATTCTCCAAAATTATTATATAACCTTAGTCTACTATTCATTCCAAACCATTCAAATAAATCCAACCATAGCATCTACTTAACTACTTATTACATGCCAACATCTAATTTAACAAATTACATTGTTCCAAATAAATCAACTAACAAGTCCATAAATAATCCATTCATAGTCCATTGCAATCATTCAAATCGCCGAAGTTTTCGTACTTGGTCCTCTTCTCCAACCACGTTCTTTCCTTTCCCTGCATCATCCACTAAAGATATAGATAGGGCGTTAGATCAACGCGCCCAGTAGTGTTTCCGAATAGGGCTACCACATGGTTAGTCAAAAACATGCAAATAGGATAATAGTTATACATGTGTGACAAAATTCTGTAAAAATATGCTATGTATGAAATGAACATGTAATGAGTCCCACCCATCACCATTCAACATAGCCATCACTTGACGGGATTCTCATCGTCAAGGTAACCCACAGTGGTCTTTCGGACGCCCCGACGGAGTGTGGCCTCCGGATTCCTCCTGATGGGATTCTCATCATCAGGGTACCCCACAATGGTCTTTCGGACGCCCCGACGGAGTGTGGCTTCCAGTTACTTCCCCATCATCCCATGCTATGTATGAGATGTCTATGCAAACATGCCATTTGTAAATATAACATTTGATTCAAATAACTTATTCAAATAAACATAAAACAGCAAATAAGTTATGTGGTTACAACAAGGTAGGAAACCTACAATTGTTTACTTTGTTCGTCCCTTCCTTTGGACCGTCTTTCGATCACGACTTTGTATACCGTTCTAGAAATCCGAATACCCTATGTACATGGCAGCAAGTTAATCATTTGACCATTTGATTTAAATCACAAAAATCCACTTTGTGGGGTTCGGCCATACCCCATGGCCGAACCTCACCCATTTAAACTTTGATAAATCTTTTATTTACTTAATACCATCTAAGTATCCCAAACTTTTCAAATGACACTTGGTAGGGTTCGGCCATACTACATGGCCGAATCTTACCACCTTAGGTTTTGGCTCATAAGTCCATTCTTTTGATCATTTCATCTTTTCATCCTTATTTACCATAATGCCATTATACTATCCTTTGCCTAATTTTTCCTTAGACAACAAAGTCCATCACATGACAATTGGTGGGGTTCGGCCACATAACATGGCCGAGCCTCACCCTAAAGATTTTAATCCTATTTTCCATCATCACCTTAATACTAAATCCATAATTGATGTAATTTCCATCTTTTTGAAAGCCAACCAAACAACCAAATACTTACATGGGGTTCGGCCATCCAAGGTGGCCGAACCCTATGTCCATGTTTTGGTCTTCTAAAACATGTGTTTGGTGTTATTTAAACATACAAAATCAATATAATATTGCTGCCATTATACCTCTTAAACACCATCTAAATCAGTTCATCTACTTGTCCCCAAATGACCATATTATTTCATGAAATTCGGCCATCCAAAATGGCCGATCTAAATGATCCATTTCATCAGTTTTGAACCACTGTTTTAAACCATGCTAACTTCAGTCCTTTGTCATACAGATCCATGCTTTTAACCCTTTCCAAAACATGTATTTGAATCTTAAATAATAACCCAAAACAGTCCACATACTTCATGGTTTATATATTTCAAATACATCAAAACCATACCATTATTTGCATGGGGTTCGGCCCTCCATGGTGGCCGAACCCTATGTCCTTTGGTTTTGAGTTTCTTAATCATTCATCTATGTCCAAAATAACTTCCTTATTTATGTTTTAACCTTTTTAAAATACACACTTAAAATCATCTAAAAACAGTCCATGGGGTTCGGCCATACACATGGCCGAACCCTATGGTTCTCTTAATGGAAATCCACCCATATTTATCTATGAAAATAATCAGCAAATTAACATAAGATAAATATGGTTCAGTCATGTCATATCCACTCCAAAACAGCAAGCTTAATTCCATATAAAAATCTTTTAAAATCCTCACTCCAAAATATGGATTTTGACTTTCAAATACCATAGAATCCACCAAGTTTTTCCATGGGGTTCGGCCATCCAATGGGGCCGAACCCTATGGTCCATATTTTATCATTTTAAACATCATAATTCTAGGTCTAAACCATTGATGGATCTGGCCATACAATGGCCAAATCTCATTTTCTTAACCAATCTATTAAACAAGGGTTCAAAATGCACTTACTAATACCGCGTCTCCTTCGGTTCCTTTGACTCCTTCTTTGACCCTTTATCTCCTTGACCTCTCCTTCTCTCTTACTGTTCTTTGGGCTGAGACTGATCTTGATGCAAGCTCCTTGAGATAATTCAGCCAGGTGACAAGGACTTCAGAGAGTGAGAGAGAGAAAACTTTGGTCTTGAATGAAATTGCTAACCTTGTTGCCAAAACCCTTTTGCTGATTTTTGTCTTGATGAAAGGATTACCCAAAAACTAATTGAAATGAACAACCAGCTGCTGCTCTTGGTTTAGAAAGATAGAGGACGTCCAAGAGAGATAGAGAGATAGAGAGAGTGAAAATCCTTTGCTTGACCAAAAACAGCCCAAGGTTAATTCAGCCCTTGTGTAACTCATCTCTTCATAATTAGAATCCTTTAAGTTCCTTGGGGTTTCATCTATGAAATGAAACACCAAGGGTTCCCAACGGTTTTGCTGTGTGCATTCCTCACACTATCCATTTTGCATTAATTTGCATGTGGGAGTTTCACATGTAAATGAAACTCCCATGTGCTTCATCCTCCCTCCATTGGTTGTCTCTTTGAATACCTAAGCATGGAATAAACCCTCATGCCCTTTCCAACGTGTAGTCTAACCTTTTTGAATTTGAAAAGTCAAGGACCCCTTTTGTAACTCCATGAAACGGCAACTCCAATTGTCTCCATCTTTGGAGTTTCATGCATAGGCCATAATTTCCATGCAACCAAATGAAACTCCCATGTGCTTCATCCTCCTTCATTCATACATTTGTAACTCTCAAAGCCATCATTCTCATATCTCCATGGTAGCCGTTACATGCATGAAATTGCTCATGCATGCAGCCAACGTCCCTAGTAACCCTTGTGACTTCAAGAAGTAACTCCCATTCAAAATGTAACTCCCATTTTATTCATCACCTAAATGGGGGTTACATGCATGGTAATGTTTCCCCATGCACCAACGTTTTTCCTTGCTTAAACTTGGAATTTAAAACACTTCTCTTCTCATTCACACACTTCACAATAAAAATACATATTCATCCAACTCATTTATTCAACTCACCCAACCTAAGTCATTCATTTAATTTAACTTAACTAATAAATTCAACTCAACTTAACCAACCATTCATTTCAACTCAAACCAAACTCAAGTAATTAATAAACTTAAATTAACTAAGCTTGAACTCAATCCATGGTTAATCATGCCATTCACACGACCCATTGGGTCCCATCTAGCCATTTTGACCCATTTATCCAAATTTGACCCAAATATGATTCTTGACCCGTTTAAATTTATCTTACCCATTTATTTGTTTTGTAAACCAACTATCATCCTTTAGGTCTTGATTGAGCCATTGACCCATTTAAATTCAAATCAATTTTTTTATCACAATGGCAATTCCGTAAATATGAATATTTTCATATAAACTGATAACTTTGAAATTCCAGGGTGTTACACATCCCCACCATCATGATGTCATATCCCCCTTGACGGAAAAACCTCATCAAGATATATCCAATCATAAAATATCCCCCTTGACGGCAAGGCCTCGTCAAGGTGTTCCCATGCCTGTTCTCGGTCGCTCCGACGGAGCATGGACTCCGGTTATAGCTCAACATATCAAAATATCCCCATGTCTGTCGGTCGCCCCGATGGAGCATGAACTCTGGTTATAGCCTATTAGGCTATCCCCATGCCTGTTCTCGGTCGCCCCGACGGAGCATGGACTCCGGTTTCTTTATTTTCCCGCCCATGCCATGCATGAGATGTAAGTGCATTATGCTATGTAATATATATAACTCATAAACTTAATATATCATACATAACCTTAACATATAATGCATAACATTAAAAATATAATTCATAGTATTAACATGTAATTCATAACTTTAAAACCCATCATAAGACAAATCACATAATTATGAAAATAAATTAAAGGAACCATCACATATCCATGGCTTACAAAAAGGTAGGAATCCTACCGAATACCGACTCGCGTCTTTTTTCGTTTTCGTCCGACAATCCGGCTACCGACACGCGTACCGCTCACGATATCCAATACCTTATTACATTACCAAATCAGTGCACGTTTTAACCATTTCTAAGCCCATACATCAAATCTTAATGGGTTTCTTCATTTTGGCCAATATTTACAGTTTTGCCATTACCTCTTTTACATGATTATTTACTCATTTATCCATACTCACTTAAGTCCAAAATTGATTCATAATTTAGATTCATTAATGGCTCATCAACCATGTCATATAATCATGAAAATTAGCCCTTTAATTCACCTAACCCTTATTCATTTAAACCCATCCAAAACCCCATACTTAACCCTTTAAATGATTCATACAATGGGTCATGGTTTCAAAATACCCAATTCATCAAATCTTCCCATAGGGTTTACCTCATGCATTTAAACCATATTGAGTCCATTATCCATTCATACCCTTTGGAGGCCATAAACATCATTCACCATCAAATTTAACCCACCAAAAGGCTCACAATTGGGCCATGGGTTCGGCCACACACCATGGCCGAACCCATGGTGTCCTTTTCCCATTTTTTCCTTTGGCCTACTTATACATTTGAGCCCATCATAAAACCATCACTTTCCCCATAATTCATAACCATTAATCCACCATTTGATCACCATAGGGTTCGGCCATACACCATGGCCGAACCCGTGGTTCATGGTCCATGATTTATCTATGCCTCTTGAGGCCATAAAATCCATTTACAAGGCACTACATTTAATCATTAACTCCTTAAAAAATCATAAACCCTCTTTCCCATGATTTTTCTTATAAAAACCCCTTTAAACTTAACCACATTTAATCAATAAACTTAAAACCCAAAACCATCCTCCATGGTTTCCATTCTTCATAAACCCTAATAAATCATTAAAATGCCCAAATTACTTTCCATATCCTCCATTCCTTAAAACCCTAAAAAAAAAAAAACATACATTACCGATCACCCACCATGGGGTTCGGCCATACTACATGGCCGAACCCTATGGCTCACAATTTCCTTCCAAATTTATTTAATTCCATGCTTAATAATTTAATTACATTACATTCCTTAATCCATTTATTTTTCCTTAACCGAACCCTAATTTATCCATTAGGGTTTCCTCCACTTTCCATCTTTCAAATTGATGGATTTAAAATCCATGGCATAAAATCATTTGACCACCATTAAATTTACAAAAAGAATCCCAAATCTTAAACCCTAAAAATCCAAAATTTCTTGTTTAAGAAATACTCACAATCCGTCATCTCCTCCGACTTCTGCCACTCCCGTCAGCTTCCTTAGCTTCCTTTCTCCTTCCTCTTGATCTTTGGTAGGCCAAGATGCTTGATCAATGGTGAAACCCTCCTAACTTAGGATCTGCCAAGGTAGGGTTTGAATTGAGAGAGGGAAGAGGATGGAGATGGGAAAAGTGTCTCAAGGTCTTTACCTTGAGGTGGTGGGCCAACCTTTTCCTCCTCTCCTTGAGCTCTTCTCTTTTCTTTTCTTTCTCTTGCTAGGGTGGGACGGCCATGAGAGAGTAAAATGGGGAGAAAGTGAAATAAGAGTTAGATGGAAGAGATGGGAAAACAAGATAAAACTTATCTTGTTTTGATGGGCTAAGATAAAGCTTCCCATTTATTTCTCCCACCAACCCCTAAGATATTTCATGCTTTATGTCCCAACCACACTAAGCAACGTTTTTTCATGTTTGAAATGGATTGTTTTGGTCTCCCATTGACCATTTGACCACCTTTAACCACCATTTTAATAATTTAATTATTTAATTAGTTAGATAATTACCTTAGGTTAATTCATTTGTACTTAACCTAATTCCATTATTACAAAGGTTGACCAATTCAACCATGGTGGCCGGCCCCACCAATCCTTGGTCCACACGCCACCTCACTTGATGAGGTGGAGGTGGGTCCCATTGGACCATGTCACGTTGGTCAACTTTAAATTAACTTAGATGATTTAGACCCATTCAATTCATTCTATTTGGATCACCATTGGGCCCATGGCCCAATTACATTTTCAACTTACCCATTTACCTTAGGCTTACATCACCTTGATCCATTGGGTCCCAAATGAGTATTGGGCCCAATTTGACCACCATTGACCCTTTAAGTTAACTTAAATCCAATCCATAATCCATTGTGCCCTAGTTGGGCCTTTGTCCACATTTTGGTCCATTTACCCTTTATTCCACCAATTTTCCAAATTTTCATCATTGAAATAAATAATATTCACATATTCATTGATTTACAAATTCCGAGCCATTACAATACAGTCCTCTTTTGAAAATTTCGTCCCGAAAATTCGAACGAAGTAGAGGTTCAAAATATCTCATACAAATAGCTCCAGATGAGCGGCTCTCATCTCTGACTCAAGTTCCCAGGTGGTTTCTTCATTGCCATGTTGTTCCCATACCACCTTGACGAACTGAATGGTATGGTTCCGTAACACCCTTTGCTCGCTCCCGATTATTCTGACCGGCTTCTCCACATATGTCACATCGCTTTGCACATCAATGTCTTGAACATTCAACACATGGGAAGGATCAGGGTTGTACTTCCTCAACATGGACACATGGAATACATCATGCAAAGAGGATAACTATGGATGAAGCGCCAACTGATAAGCTTACCCCCCACCCTTTTCAGGATCGGAAACAGCCCCACAAATCTAGGTGACAGTTTCCCATTCTTCCCGAATCTCATGTTTCCCTTCCGGGGTGAGACTTTCAAAAATACTAAGTCTCCCTCCTCCAACTCGAGGAACCTTCTCCTCTTGTCGGCGTAACTCTTTTTACGGCTCTGCGTGGTGAGTAGGTGTTGCCGTATCAACTTGAACTGCGCTATAGTCTCTACAACCAACTCCGGTCCAATCAGCGCAGGCTCACCGGCCTCTGTCCAACACACTGGCGATCTACAAGGCCAAAGTCTAGCATGCATGCTCTCAGCATATCCTCCAATGTCTGTATTGTCCTCTCCGACTATGCATCAGTCTGTGGATGAAATGCTGTGCTAGTCAATATGTCGGTCCCCATAGCCGACTGCATGCCCTGCCATACTCTGCCGGTGAATCGGCCATCCCTGTCGGACACAATACTCTGGGGAATACCATGTAGTCTGATGATATACTTGATGTACCGTCGACCCAAGGTCTTCGATGAATCTGTCATCTTGATGGGAAGGAAGTGTGTAGACTTAGTCAACCGGTCCACCACGATCCGTATCGCATCGTTGCCTTTTGATGATCTTGGCAACCTTGTTACGAAGTCCATGGATATGTGCTCCCACTTCCACTCTAGCACTGGCAAAGGTGCCGTAAACCCGGTGGTCTCTGATGTTCCACCTTGACCTGTTGGCAAGTTAGGCAACGAGCAACAAACTCCGCCACATCTCTCTTGAGTCCCTGCCACCAATAGTGCCTCTTAAGATCATGATACATCTTAGTGCTGCCCGGATGGATAGAGAGCGTGGTTTGGTGTGCTTCAATCAACAGCTCTCTTCTGCAGCTCTTAGGCACATGTGTCCTGCCTCGGAACACAAGACCCTTTCCTGGTCGTAACTCCCACTCCGGTACAACCTCACCGGTAGACATCTTAGCCCATATCTCCTCCACCTCTGGATCTGTTCGTTGTTCCCATTCAATTTCGGAGCCCATGTTGGATCGTACGATCAGATTATATATGGTCCCGTGATTATTGAGATATAGTTTAAACTCTCTAATGGTATTCAATTCTTCCCATTCTGTCCTGATCAAGCTGGCTACTGTCCCATGTGACATGCGGCTGAGGGCATCCGCCACCTTGTTCGCTTGGCCGGGATGATACCGAAGTGCGAACTCATAATCTGCCAGATATTCCATCCATCTGCGCTGTCTCATGTTGAGTTCCTTCTGATCAAACAAATATTTCAGACTCTTGTGATCGAAAAACACCTCAAATTTCTCACCATACAGGTAGTGTCTCCAGCTTTTGAGAGCGAAGACCACTGCTGCTAGCTCTAGATCATGTGTGGGATAGTGGCGTTCATGGATTTTCAACTGTCTTGATCCCTACGCCACTGCCGGATTACCTTGACTGAGTGTACACCCCAGTCCCTCTCCTGAGGCATCACAGTACACCTCATAATTTCTGCCTCTTTCCTGCAAAATCAGAATAGGAGCGGTTGTAAGCTTCTCCTTCAGCTCCTCAAATCTCCGGTTGCACAGATCCGACCACTCAAATTTGACTCCTTTCTGAGTGAGTCGGGTAAGTGGAGCTGCAATCTTGGAGAAGTCCATTATGAATTTCCTATAGTAACCGGCCAATCCCAGAACACTGCGGATCTCGGTCACATTTGTCGGTGCCTTCCACTCCTTCACTGCCGCTACCTTAGCCGGGTCCACGGCTATACCTTCCTCCGATATAACGTGCCCCAAGAAGTTGACCTCAGATAGCCAGAATTCACACTTACTGACTTTGGCATACAACTGGTTCTTTCTCAAGGTGTCCAGGACTATCCGCAAGTGCTCAGCATGTTCTTCTTGATTCTTAGAATAGATCAGAATATCATCAATGAATACAATCACAAACTGATCCAAATGAGGCTGGAATATCCTATTCATCAGGTCCATGAACGCAGCGGGTGCATTAGTAAGTCCAAATGGCATGACTACATACTCATATAGACCATACCGTGTCCTGAAAACTGTCTTCTCTATATCCTCCTCCGTAACCTGGATTTGATGGAACCCGGACATCAGATCAATCTTGGAGAAGTGAGAGGAACCCCAAAGTTGATCAAACAGATCGTCAATCCTGGGTAGGGGATACTTGTTCCTGACAGTCAGCTGGTTCAATTTTCTATAATCCACACACATCCGAAGGGTACCGTCCTTCTTCTTCACAAATAATACCGGGGCTCCCCATGCTGATGTGCTATTCCAAATAATACCCAATCTGAGCAGTTCATCAATCTGCTTCTTCAAGTAGGTCATCTCAGCTGGTGCCATCCTATAATGTGGCAACGATACTGGAGCAGTGCCGGGATATAACTTGATTTCAAAGTTTATCTCCCTCTTGGGTGGCAAACCAAGGAGCTCTGTTGGAAATACCTCGGTATAATCTGCTACTACCGTCGGAAGTTCAACCCCTGGTGCTCTGTCTAATCTAATGCTGTTCAAGACAAGATGGTTCAATTCTTCCTACAGCCTTCTAGGAATGCCTGGTCTATCAGCGGGCACCATATATCGTTTTCTTTTGGGTGACCAAAATATCACCCTACGAAGATGGCAATCAATATGGGCCAGATACGTAGCCAACCAGTCCATACCAAATATAACATCGTATTCCGCCATATCGATTACCAAATAGTTGAACTCGAATCTGAATCCCGCGAGTTCAGTGTTCAATGCCATGCATATGAGTCCCAAAGATGTGTCTCCCACGGGGGATACAATGGTAAGTGATGCGGACAGGTTTTATACTAATGTGCCCGTGGCAGATATGAATGCAGCAGATATAAATGAATGGGAAATTCCAGAATCAAATAATGTAACAGCATAGGAACTACCAACTACGGCCATACCTTGAATCACCGAGTGATCCGCCGCTGCTGGAGGAGCTATTGTAAAAAGTTGTCCCGTTCCTGTGGGGTTTGGCGCCTGTCCCCTCTAGTTGTAGGTCCTGCCTCCTCGTGACTGAGCTGGTCTAGCTAGAGGGCGGGAAAAACCCTGAAGTTAGAGGGTCTGTTGAGCTGCGAACACTCCCTCTTGAAGTGTCCCTGTTGGCCACTCTGATAACTTGTATTCCCACCCCGTGGGACCTGGGTGACTGATGCTGACGGGGAGGGCTGGTTGGGGCGAAAGCCCCCTGTAGACCCAATGGAGGGTGAGGGTCTGCTGAAACTCGGGCGGAACCTCTTGTTGGGTTGAAATGTGCCACGCCCACTCTGCCCTCGGCGGTTGTCTGGCCGCGCCAACTCATTCAGCTCTCGTTCCGCTATAGTGGCCCTGTTGACCACCCCTGCCAGTGTAGGTTCCTTGAAGATGCTCACCCTAGCCTTGATGCTCGGCCGAAGGCCCCATTCAAACTTACGGGCCCCCCGGTGCTCTGTATCCACCATGTAGAATGCATAGACGGATAGTCTCAAGAACTCCCGATGATATTCTGCCACTGTCATATTGCCTTGCACTAATGATAGGAAGGCTTGAGTCTGGCTCTCTCTTTCCTCCTCCGGAAAATATTGTTCTAAAAAGGTAGCTGAGAACCCTTCCCATGTCATGGCAATCCTTTGCCCTTCCGGCACCAGTGCTTGCTGCTTTTCTACAACCTCCCACAAATTACCGGCATCCTCCATCAGTTGAGATGTTGCCAGTAAGATCCTATCAGCATGACCAGAAATCTGAAGCAGATTCAAGATATGAGTAATTTTTTTCAACCAGTGCTCTGCTGCGACAGCTCCTTCCTTTCCCCTGAAGTAGGGAGGGCGCTGTTGCTGGAAATCTCTAACCATATTCCATTTGTTGGAGTCGCTGGTGGTCGCATTCCCGTCCAAATGCTGTTGTAGGACAGAGGTGACCACTGCTTGCACCAGTTCTTTCAACTCGGGAGGCACAACCGGTAGATTCACATTATTCTGTCCCTCCTCCCGGTGGGCTGGCTGTACCTCCTCTTCCTGTCGAGGTGGTGTTACCTCTTTCTCCACCCGTGGGTTTCATCGGGTTTTTCTCTTCAGACGCATTTTCCTAAGTCATTGAAAAACATTTATCGACTTAGTTCCTTTTCAAATTGGGGGGGGAAATGCTAAGTGAACATACTTTTTTGGGGGAAAGACTTCCTAAGTATTGTTTCTCATTTCGGGGGAAATTACCAAATAAGCACACTTGGTTTGAGGGAAAACTTCCCAAATATCAAATGTTCCTTTTTAATTGGGGGAAATCGGGGAGATTTTCCTATTTCGCTACGTTTGATAATTCCATTCTTCCGTTGCTATCATTCCTCTTTGTCAAACGTTGTTCTCAGATTGAATACTTCAGTTTGAGTCAGTCGAAGTAAATTAACCCGGCCCCCGTGCAACGGACTCCGAAGAGTCGGTCAGTTGGGATTCTTAGCTGTTAGTGAGACGCGCAACCGTCTTAATCTTACTTCGAGAGATTCATTCTTCCGAGTTCGCTCCGATACCAACTGTAACGCCCGTCCCTTTTTCACCGAAAATCAAAGTTTATTTTTTTTTTAAAAAAAAGTGACAAAGGGCGCGGACGTCACGACGCGAGCTAAGTCCGAGTTTCTAAAGCCCGGCCCTTAACTGGCCGACCCTACGGGTGCGTGGAACGGAGTCCACGGGGAATGGTTCACCCGTAGAAGTAAGCTCGAGGAATAATACATTAAATGCGGAATGAGAATAGATACTATCCTACCAATTTTTTTTCCTAGATAGCAGGGAAGATTTCATCATTTAATTACTAAAATGCCATAACATCATATGTCTACAATAAAATTCAAAACATAGCAATAAGTCTAAAATATTACATTTCCAACAAACTAGGCTACTCAAATACACATTTCCCAAAATAAACTTAAACAAAGTAAATAGTCCGCCTCCCCAAGCTCCTAAGCTTGGCTTCCGTCGCGCCCTTCCGCTGCGCCATCTCCTGCGTCATCAGCTAGGGTAAAAGTAGGGCGTTAGAGCACGCGCCCAGTAGGACTCCAAGTAGGGCTAGCACATGGATTAGTGATAACAAGCATACCGATAATAATACAGTGAAAACTGGTAGACAATCATATAATGAAACTATAAAGTGAATGCCATGCCATGGGTGTCTGTGTTATGAATCCCACCCATCATCCCCACCATCATGATGTCATATCCCCCTTGACGGAAAAACCTCATCAAGATATATCCAATCATAAAATATCCCCCTTGACGGCAAGGCCTCGTCAAGGTGTCCCCATGCCTGTTCTCGGTCGCTCCGACGGAGCATGGACTCCGGTTATAGCTCAACATATCAAAATATCCCCATGTTTGTCGGTCGCCCCGACGGAGCATGAACTTCGGTTATAGCCTATTAGGCTATCCCCATGCCTGTTCTCGGTCGCCCCGACGGAGCATGGACTCCGGTTTCTTTATTTTCCCGCCCATGCCATGCATGAGATGTAAGTGCATTATGCTATGTAATATATATAACTCATAAACTTAATATATCATACATAACCTTAACATATAATGCATAACATTAAAAATATAATTCATAGTATTAACATGTAATTCATAACTTTAAAACCCATCATAAGACAAATCACATAATTATCAAAATAAATTAAAGGAACCATCACATATCCACGGCTTACAAAAAGGTAGGAATCCTACCGAATACCGACTCGCATCTTTTTTCGTTTTCGTCCGACAATCCGGCTACCGACACCCGTACCGCTCACGATATCCAATACCTTATTACATTACCAAATCAGTCCACGTTTTAGCCATTTCTAAGCCCATACATCAAATCTTAATTGGTTTCTTCATTTTGGCAAATATTTACAGTTTTGCCATTACCTCTTTTACATGATTATTTACTCATTTATCCATACTCACTTAAGTCCAAAATTGATTCATAATTTAGATTCATTAATGGCTCATCAACCATGTCATATAATCATAAAAATTAGCCCTTTAATTCACCTAACCCTTATTCATTTAAACCCATCCAAAACCCCATACTTAACCCTTTAAATGATTCATACAATGGATCATGGTTTCAAAATACCCAATTCATCAAATCTTCCCATGGTGTTTACCTCATGCATTTAAACCACATTGAGTCCATTATCCATTCATACCCTTTGAAGGCCATAAACATCATTCACCATTCAATTTAACCCACCAAAAGGCTCACAATTGGGCCATGGGTTCGGCCATACACCATGGCCGAACCCATAGTGTCCTTTTCCCATTTTTTCCTTTGGCCTACTTATACATTTGAACCCATCATAAAACCATCATTTTCCCCATAATTCATAACCATTAATCCACCATTTGATCACCATAGGGTTCGGCCATACACCATGGCCGAACCCATGGTTCATGGTCCATGATTTATCTATGCATCTTGAGGCCATGAAATCCATTTACAAAGCACTACATTTAATCATTAACTCCTTAAAAAAATCATAAACCCTCTTTCCCATTATTTTTCTTATAAAAACCCCCTTTAAATTTACCACATTTAATCAATAAACTTAAAACCCTAAACCATCCTCCATGGTTTCCATTCTTCATAAACCCTAATAAATCATTAAAATGCCCAAATTACTTTCCATATCCTCCATTCCTTAAAGCCCTAAAAAAAAAAAACATACATTACCTATCACCCACCATGGGGTTCGGCCATACTACATGGCCGAACCCTATGGCTCACAATTTCCTTCCAAATTTATTTAATTCCATGCTTAATAATTTAATTACATTACATTCCTTAATCCATTTATTTTTCCTTAACCGAACCCTAATTTATCCATTACGGTTTCCTCCACTTTCCATCTTTCAAATTGATGGATTTAAAATCCATGGCATAAAATCATTTGACCACCATTAAATTTACAAAAAGAATCCCAAATCTTAAACCCTAAAAATCCAAAATTTCTTGTTTAAGAAATACTCACAATCCGTCGTCTCCTCCGACTTCCGCCACTCCCGTCAGCTTCCTTAGCTTTCTTTCTCCTTCCTCTTGATCTTTGGTAGGCCAAGATGCTTGATCAATGGTGAAACCCTCCTAACTTAGGATCGGCCAAGGTAGGGTTTGAATTGAGAGAGGGAAGAGGATGGAGATGGGAAAAGTGTCTCAAGGTCTTTACCTTGAGGTGGTGGGCCAACCTTTTCTTCCTCTCCTTGAGCTCTTCTCTTTTCTTTTCCAAATTTTTCTTCTTCTTTCTCTTGCTAGGGTGGGACGGCCATGAGAGAGTAAAATGGGGAGAAAGTGAAATGAGAGTTAGATGGAAGAGATGGGAAAACAAGATAAAACTTATCTTGTTTTGATTGGCTAAGATAAAGCTTCCCATTTATTTCTCCCACCAACCCCTAAGATATTTCATGCTTTATGTCCCAACCACACTAAGCAACGTTTTTTCATGTTTGAAATGGATTGTTTTGGTCTCCCATTGACCATTTGACCAACTTTAACCACCATTTTAATAATTTAATTATTTAATTAGTTAGATAATTACCTTAGGTTAATTCATTTGTACTTAACCTAATTCCATTATTCCACCCATGGTTGACCAATTCAACCATGGTGGCCAGCCCCACCAATCCTTGGTCCACACGCCACCTCACTTGATGAGGTGGAGGTGGGTCCCATTGGACCATGTCACCTTGGTCAACTTTAAATTAACTTAGATGATTTAGGCCCATTCAATTCATTCTATTTGGATCACCATTGGGCCCATGGCCCAATTACATTTTCAACTTACCCATTTACCTTAGGCTTACATCACCTTGATCCATCGGGGGTCCCAAATGAGTATTGGGCCCAATTTGACCACCATTGACCGTTTAAGTAAACTTAAATCCAAACCATAATCCATTGGGCCCTAGTTGGGCCTTTATCCACATTTTGGTCCATTTACCCTTTATTCCACCAATTTTCCAAATTTTCATCATTGAAATAAATAATATTCACATATTCATTGATTTACAAATTCTGAGCCATTACATATTCATAACTCGAAAATCCGGGGTGTTACAATATTACCCTCTTTTGAACATTTTCGTCCCGAAAATCGAGCGATGTAGGGTTTCAAACAGATTACATAAATAGCTCACGGTGAGTTGAATAATAGCTCAGGGTGAGTTGTTCTCATTTCCTGGTTTAAGATCCCGGGGTGAAATAAATAATATTCACATATTCATTGATTTACAAATTCCGAGCCATTACAATACACTCCACTTTTGAAATTTTCGTCCCGAAAATTCGAACGAAGTAGAGGTTCAAAATATCTCATACAAAGAGCTCCGGAAGAGTGGCTCTCATCTCTGACTCAAGTTCCCAGGTGGTTTCTTCATTGCCATCTCGTTCCCATACCACCTTGACGAACTGAATGGCACGGTTCCGCAACACCCTTTGCTCGCTCCCGATGGGAAAAGTGTCTCAAGGTCTTTACCTTGAGGTGGTGGGCCAACCTTTTCTTCCTCAACATGGACACATGGAATACATCATGCAAAGAGGATAACTGTGGAGGAAGTGCCAACTGATAAGCTACCCCCCCCCCCCCCCCCCCCCCGCCCCACCCTTTTCAGGATCGGAAACGGCCCCACAAATCTAGGTGACAGTTTCCCCTTCTTCCCGAATCTCATGTGTCCCTTCCGGGGTGAGACTTTAAAAAATACTAAGCCTCCCTCCTCAAACTCGAGGAATTTTCTCCTCTTGTCGGCGTAACTCTTTTGACGGCTCTGTGTGGTGAGTAGGTGTTGCCGTATCAACTTGATCTGCGCTATAGTCTCTGCAACCAACTCCGGTCCAATCAGCGCAGGCTCACCGGCCTCTGTCCAACACACTGGCGATCTACACGGCCTACCATATAAGGCCTAAAACGGAGCCATCTAGAGGCTTGCCTGGTAACTGTTATTGTAAGAGAACTCCACCAGTGGCAAATGGTCCTCCCATCCACCCTTGAAGTCTAGCATGCATGCTCTCAGCATATCCTCCAATGTCTGTATTGTCCTCTCCGACTGTCCATCAGTCTGTGGATGAAATGCTGTGCTAGTCAATATGTCGGTCCCCATAGCCGACTGCATGCCCTGCCATATCTGCCGGTGAATCGGCCATCCCTGTAGGACACAATACTCCGGGTAATACCATGTAGTCTGATGATATCCCTGATGTACCGTCGACCCAAGGTCTCCGATGAATCTGTCATCTTGATGGGAAGGAAGTGTAACGCCCGCCCCTTTTTCACCGAAATCAGAGTCTATTTTTTTTTTAAAATAAAAAAGTGATAGGGAGAGGGACGTCACGACGCGAGTTGAGTCCGAGCTTTTAAAGCCCGGCCCTCAACTGGCCGACCCTACGCATGCGCGGAACGAAGTCCTCGAGAACGGTTTACGCGTAGAAAGTAAGCTCGCGGAATATAATTATATGCGGAACATTATAATAGAGACTATCCTACCAGTTTTAGATAGAAGGGAAGATACATCACTAAAATACTAAAATACCCCTATGTTCATAATTATGTCTCAAAATGATAACATCGAGAGTATAGTCCAAACCATAGCAAGGAATCTAAAATTATTACATGCCGACAAGCTAAGCTACTTAAATTACAATTTTCCAAAATAAAGCTTAAGTAAAATAAGTAGCCGCTTTCCCAAGCTCCTACGCTTGGCTCCCGGCGTGTCCGCCATCTCCTGCGTCATCAGCTAGGGTAGAAGTAGGGCTCTAGTCAACGCGCCCAGTAGGACTCCGAGTAGGGCTAGCACATGGGTTAGTGATAACATGCATACCGACAATAATATAATAAACATATGATGAATGCCATGCCATGGGTGCCTATGTCATGTGTCCCACCCATCCACCGTATCATCATAAAATATCGTATCCCCCTTGACGGCAAAGCCTCGTCAAGGTGTCCCCATGTTTGCTTCTCGGTCTCCCCGAAGGAGCATGGACTCCGGTTATAGCATAAGAGCTATCCCCATGTCTGATTCTCAGTTGCCCCGACAGAGCATGGACTCCGGTTATAGCCCCTCGGGCTATCCCCATGTTTGCTTCTTGGTCGCCCCGACGGAGCATGGACTCCGGTTTCATTATTTTCCCACCCATGCCATGCATGAGATGTAAGTGCATTACGCTATGTAATATACATATGTATCTCATAAACTTAATATATCATACATAGCCATATAATGCATAACATTAAAAATATAAACCATAGTATGAATATATAATTCATAAATCAAAAGCCCATCATAATACAAATCACATAATTATCAAAATAGATTAAAATAACCATCACATATCCACGGCTTACAAAGAGGTAGGAATCCTACCAAATACCGCTTAGCGTCCCGTTACGTTTCCGTTCGATAAAACGATCGCCGATCGTGCACCGTTTGGCGACGTCCCGATACCTTATTACATATTTACCGAATTAGTCCATATGTTTTCCATGATTAAGTCCCTAACTGATTACAATTTTAAATTCTTAATTACATTATACATTTATCAAAATTAGCCCCTAACTTAGCCCCATTTTCCGTGGTTTAACACACATCCATAAATCCAATTTTGGCCATTTTAAATATTTCGATTTGCGAGCCTAAAACGCAGCATCTATCCGTTTCATTTAATCATTCGCAATGTATCCAATTTTATGTCTACCATACATAGGGTTCGGCCATGTACCATGGCCGAACCCATGGTTCTTCAAAGTGGCTAATATTTACCGTTTTGCCATTCCTCTCCCATGGTTCATCATCCATTCATTTATGTACATTCTAAGTCCAAAATTCATTCATACTTAGATCCATTTAATCACGGCCTAGCATCATAAAATCAGCCACCTATTTTAATTAATTTTGCAAACATTTAATCCCATTCCCAATTCCACATTTTGGCCTAAGATGTGGCCCACATAAGGGGTCATGGGTTCGGCCATGGCCGAACCTATGATACCTAATTTTCATTTTCTTGGGTTCATTTTACCCCCTTTAATCCTATCTCTAATGAATTTAAATCCTTCATTTAAAACCTCCTTTCTCATCCCATTAACATCACATAGTCCCATAAATCCATTTAAATTTTATCATTCTTCTCCATCACTTTCTATTCATTATAATCACAAATCACCACCATAGGGTTCGGCCATACAACATGGCCAAACCCATGGTTCGTGGCTCACTTTTATTAGTGCCATTAGGACCAATGTTTCATCAATTTTTGTCCATGATTTTTCTTTGCTAAAAATACATTTTAAAATCAATAACATCATTCATTTGGTCCTTTTGAAACTTATATCATACACTTTGTAATCCATTTAAAACCATCATTTTCTCCATCATCTTCTATCTCTTCACTCTCATTAAAACAATTAATCATCACCATAGGGTTCGGCCATACACCATGGCCGAACCCATGGTTCATGGTTTATCTCCTCCATGCTATTTTAGAAGCCATAATAATCATGTGCATTTCCCATGATTTTCTCATTTTAACAATCCTTTAAAATCACCCAGTTTTAACCATTTGAAACCTAATTTTCATTAACCATTCTCCATACTTCCTTTTATAAAAACTCTAAAATTCACAATCACTAACCATGGGGTTTGGCCACATTGCATGGCCGAACCCTATAGTTCATGATTTCCTAAAAAATGTCATGCCTCCATGATTTTTGAGGCCATTTGAAATCATTTATATCTTCCATGGTTTTCTCATTTAAAACCCCCTTAAAAATCACTAATGTTTACTTATTAACATCTCAAAATCATAGATTACCCTTCAAACCCTAATTACAATTCATCCATCATTTACCATGGGGTTCGGCCATGCTACATGGCCGAACCCTATGGCCCATCCATCCATTAAAAATCCAAATTCCATTCTTCCATTTCATCCATTTCTTAATCCATTCCTCCATTTTATCCATTTCTTATCCTACCATTTTGATGGATCTTAGATCCATGGCCCACAACGTTTTTGGCCATATTTAGTCTAAGAAATGGATTCCATATTCTAAAAAAATAAACCTTGTTTTAAGAAAATCTTACCACCCGACGACTCCTCCGGTCTCTCTTTGCTTCTCCTCTTGCTCTCCTTAGCCTTCTCTTCTCTTCTTCTCCTTGATTTACGGTCAAGATGAGCTTGATCAAATGGTGAGGCTCTCCAAGCTTAGGATCGGCCAATATTGAGTGAGTTTGCTTGAGAGATGGAGAGAGAGGGGAGGAGGGGATAAAAAAATGTCTAATGGTTTGGCTAAGCTTAAATCTTTCTTTCCTTCTCTTCTTCTTCTCTTCTAAATCTTCTTCTTTTTTTCTCTTGGTACATGGGGAGACGGTTTTTGGGAGTGGAAGAGAGGGAGTGAGATGGGTTAGATGAGAATGAGATGAAATCTCATCTTTTGGTTACTCAGGTCACAATCCACATTAACTCTTCCCACCAACCAACATGGCATTAATGGTGGTGGTTGGGATAAAACCACCATCCTTAGCTCATGGTTTAAATTTGTGTTTCTTCAAGTGGTTTGTGTTTGTTGGAGTGGTTTTGACCATTTGACTAACCTTTGGTTTAGATTAATTGGCTTAATTAATTTAATCCTTAGTCTAAGTTAATTAATTCCCACTCAATTTAATTTTATTCAATTCTTTCTCTATAAGATCCATCAATGGTTGACCAAGTCAACCATGGTGGTCGGCCCCACCACTCCTTGGGTCCACACGGCACTTCAATTGGTGAGGTGGAGGTGGGCCCCATTTGGCCATATTACCTTGTTCAATTCATCACCAATTTAGGTGATTTAAATTTTATTAAATCTATCCTTCTTATTGGATTACCATTGGGTCCATGGCCCAATTTCATTTTTGTCTTACCCATTTACCTTAGGTCTTATATTAATTTGATCCATCGGGTCCCAAATGGGTATTAGACCCAATTTGACTATCCATGACCCAATTACTTACCATTGACCAATTAAATGAATTAATTTCAATTCATGGTCTATTGGGTAACCATTGGGCCCATGGCCCAATTAAATTCCCTCCTATCCACTTACCTTAGGGCTTAGCTACCTTGGCCCATTGGGTCCCATATGGCTATGTGACCCAATTGACCACCCTTGACCCAAATTTATCATCATTGACCCATTTAAATGAATAAATCAAATCCATGGCCCATTGGACCATACTTGGGCCATTGTCCCAAAATTTGGTCCATTTGGCATTTTATCACATCAAACTTCAAATTTTAAAATAATAAATGCCACTATATATTGATCCAAAAATTCGGGCTATTACAGGAAGTGTGCAGACTTAGTCAACCGGTCCACCACGACCCGTATCGCATCGTTGCCCTTTGATGATCTTGGCAACCCTGTTACGAAGTCCATGGATATGTGCTCCCACTTCCACTCTGGCACAGGCAAAGGTGCGAGTAAACCCGGTGGTCTCTGATGTTCCGCCTTGACCTGTTGGCAAGTTAGGCAACGAGTAACAAACTCCGCCACATCTCTCTTGAGTCCCTACCACCAATAGTGCCTCTTAAGATCATGATACATCTTAGTGCTGCCCGGATGGATAGAGAGCTTGGTTTGGTGTGCTTCAATCAACAGCTCTCTTCTGCAGCTCTTAGGCACATATGTCCTGCCTCGGAACACAAGACCCTGTCCTGGTCGTAACTCCCACTCCGGTGCAACCTCACCGGTAGACATCTTAGGCCATATCTCCTCCACCTCTGGATCTGTTCGTTGTTCCTGTTCAATTTCGGAGACCATGTTGGATCGTATGATCAGATTATATATGGTCCCGTGATTATTGAGGTATAGTTTAAACTCTCTAATGGTATTCAATACTTCCCATTCCGTCCTGATCAAGCTAGCTACTGTCGCATGTGACATGCGACTGAGGGCATCCGCCACCTTGTTCGCCTTGCCGGGATGATACCGAAGTGCGAACTCATAATCTGCCAGATATTCCATCCATCTACGCTGTCTCATGTTGAGTTCCTTCTGATCAAACAAATATTTCAGACTCTTGTGATCGGAAAACACCACAAATTTCTCACCATACAGGTAGTGTCTCTAGCTTTTGAGAGTGAAGACCACTGCTGCTAGCTCCAGATCATGTGTGGGATAGTGGCGTTCATGGATTTTCAACTGTCTTGATCCGTACGCCACTGCCCGATTACCTTGACTGAGTGTACACCGCAGTCCCTCTCCTGAGGCATCACAGTACACCTCATAATTTCTGCCTCTTTCCAGCAAAATCAGAATAGGAACGGTTGTAAGCTTCTCCTTCAGCTCCTCAAATCTCCGGTTGCACAGATCCGACCACTCAAATTTGACTCCTTTCTGAATGAGTCGGGTAAGTGGAGCTACAATCTTGGAGAAGTCCATTATGAATTTCCTATAGTAACCTGCTAATCCCGGAAAACTGCGGATCTCGGTCACATTTGTCAGTGCCTTCCACTCCCTCACTGTCGCTACCTTAGCTGGGTCCACGGCTATACCTTCCTCCGATATAGCGTGCCCTAAGAAGTTGACCTCAGATAGCCAGAATTCACACTTGCTAGCTTTGGCATACAACTGGTTCTTTCTCAAGGTGTCCAGGACTATTCGCAAGTGCTCAGCATGTTTTTCCTGATTCTTAGAATAGATCAGAATATCATCAATGAATACAATCACAAACTCATCCAAGTAAGGCCGGAATATCCTATTCATCAGGTCCATGAACACAGGGGGTGCATTAGTAAGTCCAAATGGCATGACTACATACTCATATAGACCATACCGTGTCCTGAAAGTTGTCTTCTCTATATCCTCCTCCCTAACCCGAATTTGATTGTACCCGGACATCAGATCAATCTTGGAGAAGTGAGAGGAACCCCTAAGTTGATCAAACAGATCGTCAATCTTGGGTAGGGGATACTTGTTCCTGACAGTCAGCTGGTTCAATTTTCTATAATCCACACACATCCGAAGGGTACCGTCCTTCTTCTTCACAGATAATACCGGGGTTCCCCATGCTGATGTGTTATTCCGAATAAAACCCAATCTGTGCAGTTCATCAATCTGCTTCTTTAACTCGGTCATCTCCGCTGGTGCCATCCTATAATGTGGCAACGATACTGGAGCAGTGCCGGGATATAACTTGATTTCAAAGTTTATCTCCCTCTTAGGTGGCAAAACAGGGAGCTCTGTTGGAAATACCTCGGCATAATCTGCTACTACCGTCGGAAGTTCAACCCCTGGTGCTCTGTCTAATCTAATGCTGTTCAAGACAAGATGGTTCAATTCTTCCTGCAGCCTTCTAGGAATGCCTGGTCTGTCAACGGGCACTATATACCACTTTCCTTCGGGTGGCCAAGATATCACCCTACGAAGATGGCAATCAATATGGGCCAGATACGTAGCCAACCGGTCCATACCAAATATAACATCGTATTCCGCCATATCGATTACCAAATAGTTGAACTCGAATCTGAATCTCGCGAGTTCAGTGTTCAATGCCGTGCATATGCGTCCCAAAGATGTGTCTCCCACGGGGGATACAATGGTAAGTGATGTGGACAAGTTTTGTACTAATGTGCCCGTGGCAGATATGAATGCAACAGATATAAATGAATGGGAAGCTCCAGAATCAAATAATGTAACAGCATAGGAACTACCAACTACGGCCATACCTTGAATCACCGAGTGATCCGCCACTGCTGGAGGAGCTATTGTAAAAAGTTGTCCCGTTCCTGTAGGGTTGGGCACCCGTCCCCTCTTGTTGTAGGTCCTGCCTCCTCGTGACTGAGCTGGTCTAGCTGGAGGGCGGGAAAAACCCTGAAGTTAGAGGGTCTGTTGAGCTGTGGACACTCCCTCTTGAAGTGTCCCTGTTGGCCACACTGATAACATGTATTCCCACCTCGTGGGACCTGGGTGACTGATGCTGACGGGGAGGACTGGTTGGGGCGAAAGCCCCCTGTAGACCCAATGGAGGGTGAGGGTCTGTTGAAACTCGGGCGGAACCTCTTGTTGGGTTGAAATGTACCACGCCCACTCTGCCCTCGGCGGTTGTCTGGCCGCGCCAACTCATTCAGCTCTCGTCCTGTAAAACCCCGCCCTTTTCTCTGTAATTTTCAGAGTTTATTTATTTATTTTTTTAATATAATAATCATGTGATCGGGGCGAAGTGTCACGACGCGAGTTAAGTTCGGATCTCTAAATCAGACCCTTAACTGGCCAAGCCCATGTGCATATGAACTAAGTCCATAAAACTGATCCGCACATGGTACATATATAACTTGTGGAATTAACTTAGCCTAAATCTAACTGAGGTTATAATAGAACCTATGACTAATCCAATTTTCCATTCTTAGATAGCAAAGTACATAACTTATTCTCCAAAATTACTAATCAATCTTAACTAATCGTTTAATCAAAACATCCAACATAAAACAAACCATAGCATCTATCTTAACTACTTATTACAAGCCAACATAACTAATTACCAAATTACATTGTCCAAATATATCAAATATCAAGTCCATAAAATAGTCCATTCATAATCCATTCTAATCATTCAAACCGCCCAAGTTTACGTACTTGGTCCTCTTCTCGATCCACGTTCTTCCCTTTCCCTGCATCATCCACTAAGGATATAGATAGGGCGTTAGATCAACGCGCCCAATAGTGTTTTCGAATAGGGCTACCACATGGTTAGTCAAAAACATGCAAATAATATAATAATAATACATGTGTGTCAAAATTCCATAAAACATGCTATGTATGAAATGAACATGTAATGAGTCCCACCCATCACCATTCAACATAGCCATCACTTGACGGGATTCTCATCGTCAAGCTAACCCACAGTGGTCTTTCGGACGCCCCGACGGAGTGTAGCCTCCAGATTCCTCCTGATGGGATTCTCATCATCAGGGTACCCCACAGTGGTCTTTCGGATGCCCGACGGAGTGTGGCCTCCGGTTACAACACCATCATCCCATGCCATGCATGAGATGTCTATGCAAACATGTCATTTAAAAACATAACTTTACAATCATATAAGATATCAAAATCAACATAAAACAACATATTAAATAGTGGTTACAACAAAGGTAGGAAACCTACTATAATTTACTTTGTTTGACCCTTCCTTTGGACCGTCTTCCGATCACGGCTTGTTCACCGTGCTAAAAATCCGAATACCCTATGTACATGGCAGCAAGTTAATCATTTGACCATATGATTCTAATTTGATCTAAAACCCAAAAATCTACTTAAACTTCCATGTCCTATCTTAGCCATAAAACCCCATAGTTTTGGTCCTTTTAAACATGTTTTTTGGTCCCATTTAGACATAGGATAACAGTATAATGTTACCATCTTTTTACCTTTTAAAACCATCCAATAAGCCCATCACTTTGTATGATTTCCATTTTGCAAAACCCCATCCAAATATCCACATAACAGTCCATGGGGTTCGGCCATACACATGGCCGAACCCTATGGTTCTCTTAATGGAAACCCACCAATATTTATCTATGAAATTAATCAGCAAATTAACATAAGATAAATATGGTTCAGTCATGTCATATCTACTCCAAAATAGTAAGCTTAATTCCATATGAAAATCTTTTAAAAGCCCCACTCCAAAATATGCATTTTTGACTTTCAAACACCATAGAATCCACCAATTTTCTCATGGGGTTCAAATTAATAATAACCCATAACTTAAGCATTGGTGTTTCTTGAAACAAGAGCATAAAATAAATCATATCTTCCCACATGATTTTAAACCCAAATCCATCCTCAAAACAGTCCATGGTTTTGGTTCAAAAAGACCATCCAACTTAACCCAATCTTTTCATGGAAATGTCATACCATTTCATGGGGTTCGGCCAACCCAATTGGCTGAACCTCATGGCCTATGGTTTAGATCTAATTATCCAATTATAAACTTATCTTATTCTTAAATCAAAGCACATAATGATTACTTAAAATCCATCCTACACTTAACCCAAATAACTATACAAAACAGTCCATGGGGTTAGGCCATACACATGGCCGAACCCCAAAGTTTCCTTGATGTAAATCTTCTTATCCTACTTACTGATTTTTGGCCACAAAATGACCCATTTGACATACAAAATTTATCATTTAGAGACATGATTTTTGTCCTTTAAAAACATCAAACTTAGTCCACTTTTATCATCTAAAGACAGTCCTTTAACCAGCTACTGTTCTTGATCTTAGAGAGATGATAACAGTCCAAGGAAGATAGAGAGATAGAGAGAGTAAAATGAAAATCCTTTGTTTGACCAAAAACAGCCCAAGGTTAATCCTTGTGTAACTCCCTCTCCTTAATCAAAGTTCTTTATGTTACTTGGGGTTTTCATCTATGAAATGAAACACCCCAAGCAACCAACGTCCCTTGTGGTTGGACTAGTGTAACCTCGCCTTTCCTTAAGGTCTCACATGGGAGTTTCATTTTGAAATGTAACTCCCATGTGCTGCACCGTCCCTTGTTGGTTGCCTCTAAATTTTGGCTTATGTAACAGCCACCACTCTCAACTGTAACTCCACCAACAGCAGCTCCAATCAGCCCCATTTGGCCCTCATCAACGTCCCATGTGGGAGTTCTATCATTGGAATAAAAACTTCCCTCTTCCAAGTGTGAACACACTTTGTTACTCTCATTGATTTAATATGTAATTTGAATTTAAAATGCTGTAATCTCTTAGGTGTTACTCCTCCAATTAGTTACCCATTTGTTCTCCAACCTTCGAGTTACATGCATGAACCATCAATCTTTGTATTGCTGTCTTTTGAAGACCCAACCAATGCACTCTAACCAATTCCAACGTGTAAACACTTTGCATTTGAAATAACACTCCCACCTCCAACGTCTTCCATGTATATCTTTGTGATTATTTGCATTCTCTCCTTTATTCATCTCTCATTATCCTTGCATTTGTAACTCTCAAAACAGCCATCCCACTATCTCCATTGTAGCCGTTACATGCATGCAATGTTCTCATGCATCCAACGTCCCTATGCATCCCATGTAACTTCAAAATGTAACTCCCATTCAAAATGTAACTCCCATTTTATTCATCACATAAATGGGAGTTACATGCATGGTAATGCTTCCCATGCACCAACGTTTTCCTTGCTTAAAATTTGGAATTAAAACACTTCCCCTCTCATTCACACACTTCACTCACTTACAATAAATTTAACTCCCTCAACTCAACTTATTCATTTAATATAACTCAACTAATAAATTCCACTCAACTCAACTCCAACATTTATTTCAACTCAACCCAACTTAAACATTTAACTCATCTTAACCCAATTGAGCTTTTGAGCTCACCAAATAGTCAAATATGTCAACTACGACCCATTGGGTCCAATTTGGCCATTTTGACCCATTTCACAAAATTTGACCCAATTATGATTTTTTTGACCCGTTTAAGTATATCTTAAACATTTATTTGTTTTGTAAACAAACTTCCATCCTTTGGGTCTTGATTGAGCCATTGACCCATTTAAATTCAAATCAATTTTATCACAATGGCAATTCCGTAAATATGAATAATTTCATATAAAATGATAACTTTGAAATTCCAGGGTGTTACAATACAATACTCTTTTCATAATTTTCGTCCCGAAAATCGAACGAAGTAGGATTTCAAAGTAAATCATACAAACAATTCAGGGTGAGATGTTCTCATCTCCGATTCCAATTCCCAAGTGGCTTCCTCAACACCATGTCGATCCCATACCACCTTGACGAACTGAATCGCTCGGTTACGCAATACCCTTTGCTCACTCTCCAATATTCTGACCGACTTCTCCACATAAGTGACGTCGCTTTGCACATCTATATCTTGCACATTCAAAACATGAGACGGATCAGGGTTGTACTTCCTCAGCATTGACACATGGAATACATCATGTAGAGATGCCAATTGCGAAGGAAGTGCCAACTGATAGGCTACATCTCCCATCCTTCTGATAATTGAAAACGGTCCCACATATCTTGGCGACAATTTTCCTTTCTTCCCAAATCTCATGTGCCCTTTTCGTGGCGAGACCTTCAAGAATACCATGTCTCCTACTTCAAATTCGAGAAACCTCCTCCTTTTATCAGCATAGCTCTTTTGCCGACTCTGTGCGGTCAACAAATGTTGACGTATCAACTGGATCTGCGCAGTAGTTTCTGCAACCAACTCGAGTCCTATCAGTGCAGGTTCGCCGACCTCAGTCCAGCACACTGGTGACCTGCATGGTCTACCATACAAAGCTTCGAATGGTACCATCTGGAGGCTTGCTTGGTAGCTATTGTTATAAGAAAACTCCACCAATGGCAAATGATCCTCCCATCCACCTTTGAAATCTAGCATGCACGCCCTCAACATGTCCTCCAACGTTTTTATTGTTCTTTCCGATTGTCCATCGGTCTGTGGATGGAATACTGTGCTAATAAGTAGATCGGTTCCCATGGCCGACTGCATGCTCTGCCATACCCTGCCGGTGAATCGGCCATCTCTATCAGACACTATAGTCTGTGGGATTCCATGTAATATGATGATGTCTTTGATATATCTCCGACCCAATGTCTCTGATGAATCCGTCATCTTGATAGGAATAAAATGCGAGGACTTGCTCAGTCGGTCTACCACAACCCATATAGCGTCATTGCCCTTCGAGGACCTTGGCAACCCCGTCACAAAGTCCATGGAAATGTGCTCCCATTTCCATTCCGGCACTGCTAAGGGTGTGGCTTCTGATGTTCCGTCTTAACCTGCTGACAAGTTAAACAATGAGCCACGTACTCTACAACATCCTTCTTGAGTCCATGCCACCAATAATGTCTTTTTAAGTCATGATACATTTTTGTGCTACCCGGATGAATGGACAGCTTGCTCTGATGTGCCTCTATCAGTAATTCTTTTCTGCAGCTTCTTGGCACATAAATTCTACCCCGGAACATAAGACCCTGTCTTGGTCGTAATTCCCAATCCGGTACAACCTCGCCAATAGACATCTTGGCCCATGTCTCTGCCATTTTCGGATCTGTTCGTTGCTCCTGTTCAATCTTTGTAACCATGTTGGATCGTATGATCAAATTGTACATACTCCCATGGTTTGTGATGTATAGATTAAACTCATGAATGGAATTCAACATCTCCCATTCAGTCCTGATCAAACATGCCACTGATGCATGAGACATGCGGCTGAGAGCATCCGCCACTTTGTTGGCCTTTCCGGGATGATATCGAAGCGCAAATTCATAGTCCGCCAGATATTCCATCCATCTGCGTTGCCTCAGGTTGAGCTCTTTCTGATCAAATAAATACTTCAAGCTCTTGTGATCTAAAAATACTTCAAACTTCTCACCATATAGATAGTGTCTCCAGCTTTTGAGAGCGAAGACCACCGCAGCTAATTCCAGATCATGTGTGGGGTAGAGGCGTTCATGTATCTTTAGTTGTCTTGAACCATATGCCACCACCCGATCACGTTGCATGAGTGAACATCCCAACCCCTCTCCTGATGCATCACATTGTACTTCATAACCTTTGCCTCTTTCCGGCAAAACTAAAATAGGAGTAGTTGTAAGTCTCTCTTTCAGCTCCTCAAATCTCTGATTGCACAACTCTGACCATTCATATTTGACTCCTTGCTGCGTGAGTCGAGTCAATGGAGATGCTATTTTAGAGAAATCCATGATGAACTTCCTATAATATCCAGCCAAACCCAGAAAGCTACGGATTTCAGTGACATTCTTTGGTGCTTTCCACTCACTTACTGCTGCCACCTTAGCCGGATCAACGACTATACCATCTGCTGTTATAACATGCCCTAAGAATTTGACCTCAGGTAGCCAAAATTCGCATTTGCTTGCTTTGGCATACAACTGGTTTTGTCTCAAGATGTTCAATACTATTCGAAGATGCTCAGCATGATCCTCCTGACTCTTGGAATAGATCAGGATATCGTCAATGAACACTATAACAAGCCGATCCAGATATGGACGGAATATTCTGTTCATTAAGTCCATGAACACAGCCGGTGCGTTGGTAAGCCCAAATGGCATGACTACAAATTCAAATCGTCCATACCGTGTTCTGAAAGCTGTCTTCTCGATATCTTCCTCCCTGACCCGGATTTGATGATAACCGGACATCAGGTCAATCTTGGAAAAATGACTGGATCCCCTCAACTGATCGAATAAATCATCGACCCTGGGTAGAGGATACTTGTTCCGGACAGTTAGCTGATTCAACTTCCGGTAGTCCACACACATTCTGAGTGAACTATCCTTCTTTTTCACGAACAACACTGGAGCTTCCCATGACGATGTGCTGTTCCGAATGCAACCCAGTCTGAGTAATTCATCAAGCTGCTTCTTCAACTCGGACATTTTTGCTGGTGCCATCCGATAATGGGGTAGAGACACTGGTGAGGTACCAGGATATAGCTTGATCTCAAAATTGAGCTCCCACATAGGCGGTATACCAGGAAGTTCTTTTGGAAAGACATCAACAAATTCTTTCACAATTGCTGGAAGTTCAGTGACTGGTGCTTTGTTGATGACAATATTGTTCAACACCAAATGATGCAACCCTTCCTGCAGTCTGCTTTGCTTGTCGGCACGGACTATATACTGCTTTCCCTCGGGTGACCAAAATGTCACTCTTCGGCGATAACAATCAATATTGGCTTCATAACCAGCCAACCAGTACATGCCAAATATAATATCGTACTCAGTCATGTCGAGTACCAAATAATTGAACTCAAATCTGAGTCCAGCGAGTTCTGTATTTATGGCCGTGCATATGAGTCCCAAAGACGTGTCTCCGACAGGGGATACTACTGTGAGTGTGGTGGACAGCTTTTGAACTAGTGTTCCAGTAGCAGTTATAAAGGATGCAGATATAAAAGAGTGCGATGCTCCAGAATCAAACAATGCATAAGCATAAGAACTATTGACAACGGCCATACCTTGAATCACAGAATGATCCACATCCTCAGGAGGTTCCAGAGCAAATAGTCGTCCAGATCCTGTAGGATTAAGCGCCCGTCCCGCCTGATTATAAGTCCTGCCTCCTCGGGAGTTAGCTGGCCTAGCTGGTGGACGGAAAGATCCTCTGGAATATGAGAGCCTATTGAGCTTTGGACAGTCTCTCTTGAAGTGACCCGGCTGATTACAGTGGAAACAGTTGTTCACCCCTCTAAATGACTGGGTGACTGATGCAGATGGGGAGGGCTGGTTGGGACGAAAGCTCCCCGCGGACCCAGTAGACGGTGAGGGTCTACTGAAGTTCGGACGGAACCTCTTGTTGGGCTGAAACCCACCCCTCCCACTTGGAGCTCGACGATTGTCAAACCGCACTATTGCATTCAACTCATGTTCTGCTATTGTGGCCTTGCTGACCACCTCAGCCAATGTGGTGCACTTAATATGGTCACTTTGGCCCTGATGTTTGGCCGTAGACCCCTCTCAAACTTTCTTGCCTTGTGAAGTTCTGTGTCCACCATATAGAATGCATAAATGGATAAACTGAGAAATTCACGGTGATACTCTGCCACCGTCATAGAGCCCTGTACCAAGGACAGAAAAAGTTCCATCTGTAGCTCCTTCTCCTCTTCCGGAAAGTAGTGTTCCAGAAAGGTTGTTGAAAACTCATTCCATGTCATGGCCGTCCTCTCCCTAACTGGTATGAGTGCCCTCTGCTTCTCCACCACCTCCCACCATTTACTGGCATCTTCTATCAATTGTGAAGTAGCCAGTAAAATCCTGTCAGCATGACTCGAGATCTTAAGTAATTTTAAGATCTGAGTGATCTTCTTCAGCCAGTGCTCGGCTCCAACAGCCCCTTCCTTCCCTTTGAAGTAGGGAGGACGCTGTTGTTGAAATTCTCGTGCCATACTCCGGTCACTGGCATCCCTGGAACTTTCACTCCCATTCATATGTTGCTGGAGTACAGAGGTTACCACTGCTTGGACTAAACCCTGAAGCTCAGGCGGCACATGTGGTATATGTACACCACTGTTCCCTTCTCCCTCCTTCCGTGATGCATTCTCACTCCCTTTTTCTTCCCTCCAAGAGTGTTGTGATTCTTCCCCATTGTGCAACTTTTCATGAACAGATCGCTCCTCATCGGGTTGGGTTACCTCTTTCTCATGTATAGACGGCTCCTTCTCATGCACAGATTTTTCGTGTTGTGATAACACTTTCTCATGTTGCGTGATTTGCAACACCTTTTCCTTCCCTTTCTGGTTCTGAGGGATCCTTTTCTTTGGAGCCATTTCCCTAAGTCATAAAAAAAACACTATTGACTTAGTTTCCTTGTACAGTTTGTATTTTTTCACAATTTTGGGGAGATTTCCAAATAAGCAAACTTGGTTTTCTATTTGTTTTTGAGGGGAGAGTCTCTAAATTCCCTATGTTTGTTTTTCTCAATTGGGGAGTATTGGGGGATGTATAACCTATTCTGCTACGTTTGATAGATCAATTATAATACAGTACTTTTGCTATCTTTCACTGTTGTTCTTAGATTGATTTGTTCAGTCTGAGTCCACGAAGTAAATTAATCCGGCCCCCAGTCAGCGGACTCCGAAGAGTCAGTCAGTTGGGATTCTTATCCGTCAGTGAGACATGAAACCGTCTTAATCTTACTTCGGAAGATTCAACTTCCCGTTTCGCTCTGATACCAACTGTAAAACCCCGCCCTTTTCACTGTAATTTTCAGAGTTTATTTTTTTTTTAATATAATAATCATGTGATCGGGGCGAAGTGTCACGACGCGAGTTAAGTTCGGATCTCTAAATCCGACCCTTAACTGGCCAAGCCCATGTGCATATGAACTAAGTCCATAAAACTGATCCGCACATGGTACATATATAACTTGCGGAATTAACTTAGTCTAAATCTAACTGAGGTTATAATAGAACCTATGACTAATCTAATTTTCCATTCTTAGATAGCAAAGTACATAACTTATTCTCCAAAATTACTAATCAATCTTAACTAATCGTTTAATCAAAACATCCAACATAAAACAAACCATAGCATCTATCTTAACTACTTATTACAAGCCAACATAACTAATTACCAAATTACATTGTCCAAATATATCAAATATCAAGTCCATAAAATAGCCCATTCATAATCTATTCCAATCATTCAAACCGCCCAAGTTTCCGTACTTGGTCCTCTTCTCGATCCACGTTCTTCCCTTTCCCTACATCATCCACTAAGGATATAGATAGGGCGTTAGATCAACGCGCCCAATAGTGTTTCCGAATAGGGCTACCACATGGTTAGTCAAAAACATGCAAATAATATAATAATAATACATGTGTGTCAAAATTCCATAAAACATGCTATGTATGAAATGAACATGTAATGAGTCCCACCAATCACCATTCAACATAGCCATCACTTGACGGGATTCTCATCGTCAAGGTAACCCACAGTGGTCTTTCGGACGCCCCGACGGAGTGTGGCCTCCGGATTCCTCCTGATGGGATTCTCATCATCAGGGTACCCCACAGTGGTCTTTCGGACGCCCCGACGGAGTGTGGCCTCCGGTTACAACACCATCATCCCATGCCATGCATGAGATGTCTATGCAAACATGTCATTTAAAAACATAACTTTACAATCATATAAGATATCAAAATCAACATAAAACAGCATATTAAATAGTGGTTACAACAAAGGTAGGAAACCTACTATAATTTACTTTGTTCGACCCTTCCTTTGGACCGTCTTCCGATCACGGCTTGTTCACCGTTCTAAAAATCCGAATACCCTATGTACATGGCAGCAAGTTAATCATTTGACCATATAATTCTAATTTGATCTAAAATCCAAAAATCTACTTAAATTTCCATGTCCTATCTTAGCCATAAAACCCCATAGTTTTGGTCCTTTTAAACATGTTTTTTGGTCTCATTTAGACATAGGATAACAGTATAATGTTACCATGTTTTTACCTTTTAAAACCATCCAATAAGCCCATCACTTTGTATGATTTCCATTTTGCAAAACACCATCCAAATATCCACATAACAGTCCATGGGGTTCGGCCATACACATGGCCGAACCCTATGGTTCTCTTAATGGAAACCCACCAATATTTATCTATGAAATTAATCAGCAAATTAACATAAGATAAATATGGTTCAGTCATGTCATATCTACTCCAAAACAGTAAGCTTAATTCCATATGAAAATCTTTTAAAAGCCCCACTCCAAAATATGCATTTTTGACTTTCAAACACCATAGAATCCACCAATTTTCTCATGGGGTTCAAATTAATAATAACCCATAACTTAAGCATTGGTGTTTCTTGAAACAAGAGCATAAAATAAATCATATCTTCCCACATGATTTTAAACCCAAATCCATCCTCAAAACAGTCCATGGTTTTGGTTCAAAAAGACCATCCAACTTAACCCAATCTTTTCATGGAAATGTCATACCATTTCATGGGGCTCGGCCAACCCAATTGGCTGAACCTCATGGCCTATGGTTTAGATCTATTTATCCAATTATAAACTTATCTTATTCTTAAATCAAAGCACATAATGATTACTTAAAATCCATCCTACACTTAACCCAAATAACTATACAAAACAGTCCATGGGGTTAGGCCATACACATGGCCGAACCCCAAAGTTTCCTTGATGTAAATCTTCTTATCCTACTTACTGATTTTTGGCCACAAAATGACCCATTTAACATATAAAATTTATCATTTAGAGACATGATTTTTGTCCTTTAAAAACATCAAACTTAGTCCACTTTTATCATCTAAAGACAGTCCCATATTTGTATGGTTTTAACTTCCAAAAAATCCAAATAAATCAATTATTTCCATGGGGTTCGGCCATCCAATGGGGCCGAACCCTATGGTCCATCTTTTATCTCATTCATGTACCTCCATCCAATATCTAACCCTTGTTAGATTTGGCCATCCAATGGCCGGATCATGATTTAAAAATTGTTTATCGAAAAAAACCTACCGTTTCCGCGACTCCTCCAATTGATCTTCCCTCCGGCTTGTTCCTTTCCCTTTCTTAGCCTCTCCTTCTTCTTGATTCCTTGATGGTCAGGGACTGATTTAAACAACCAGCTGCTGCTCTTGGTAGAAAACGGCAAAGAGAGAAAGAGACAGGATTTTTGACTTTGGATGGAACACCTTGATGCCAACTCTTTTGCTCAAAGTATGCTTTTGTCTTGGTGAAATAAATCAATCAAGGACTGATTTCATATCAATAACCAGCTATTGTTCTTGATCTTAGAGAGATGATAACAGTCCAAGGAAGATAGAGAGATAGAGAGAGTAAAATGAAAATCCTTTGTTTGACCAAAAACAGCCCAAGGTTAATCCTTGTGTAACTCCCTCTCCTTAATCAAAGTTCTTTATGTTACTTGGGGTTTTCATCTATGAAATGAAACACCCCAAGCAACCAACGTCCCTTGTGGTTGGACTAGTGTAACCTCGCCTTTCCTTAAGGTCTCACATGGGAGTTTCATTTTGAAATGTAACTCCCATGTGCTGCACCGTCCCTTGTTGGTTGCCTCTAAATTTTGGCTTATGTAACAGCCACCACTCTCAACTGTAACTCCACCAACAGCAGCTCCAATCAGCCCCATTTGGCCCTCATCAACGTCCCATGTGGGAGTTCTATCATTGGAATAAAAACTCCCCTCTTCCAAGTGTGAACACACTTTGTTACTCTCATTGATTTAATATGTAATTTGAATTTAAAATGCTGTAATCTCTTAGGTGTTACTCCTCCAATCAGTTACCCATTTGTTCTCCAACCTTGGAGTTACATGCATGAACCATCAATCTTTGTATTGCTGTCTTTTGAAGACCCAACCAATGCACTCTAACCATTTCCAACGTGTAAACACTTTGCATTTGAAATAACACTCCCACCTCCAACGTCTTCCATGTATATCTTTGTGATTATTTGCATTCTCTCCTTTATTCATCTCTCATTATCCTTGCATTTGTAACTCTCAAAACAGCCATCCCACTATCTCCATTGTAGCCGTTACATGCATGCAATGTTCTCATGCATCCAACGTCCCTATGCATCCCATGTAACTTCAAAATGTAACTCCCATTCAAAATGTAACTCCCATTTTATTCATCACATAAATGGGAGTTACATGCATGGTAATGCTTCCCATGCACCAACGTTTTCCTTGCTTAAAATTTGGAATTAAAACACTTCCCCTCTCATTCACACACTTCACTCACTTACAATAAATTTAACTCCCTCAACTCAACTTATTCATTTAATATAACTCAACTAATAAATTCCACTCAACTCAACTCCAACATTTATTTCAACTCAACCCAACTTAAACATTTAACTCATCCTAACCCAATTGAGCTTTTGAACTCACCAAATAGTCAAATATGTCAACTACGACCCATTGGGTCCAATTTGGCCATTTTGACCCATTTCATAAAATTTGACCCAATTATGATTTTTTTGACCCGTTTAAGTATATCTTAAACATTTATTTGTTTTGTAAACAAACTTCCATCCTTTGGGTCTTGATTGAGCCATTGACCCATTTAAATTCAAATCAATTTTATCACAATGGCAATTCCGTAAATATGAATAATTTCATATAAAATGATAACTTTAAAATTCCAGGGTGTTACACGTTCCGCTATGGTGGCCCTGCTGACCACCCCTGCCAGTGTAGGTTCCTTGAAGATGCTCACCCTAGCCTTGATGCTCGGCCGAAGGCCCCGTTCAAACTTACGGGGCCCCCGGTGCTCTGTATCCACCATGTAGAATGCTTAGACGGATAGTCTCAGGAACTCCCGATGATATTCTGCCACTGTCATATTGCCTTGCACTAATGATAGGAAGGCTTGAGTCTGGATCTCTCTTTCCTCCTCCGGAAAATATTGTTCTAAAAAGGTAGCTGAGAACCCTTCCCATGTCATGGCAATCCTTTACCCTTCCGGCACCAGTGCTTGCTGCTTTTCTACAACCTCCCACAAATTACCGGCATCCTCGATCAGTTGAGATGTAGCCAGTAAGATCCTATCAGCATGACCGGAAATCTGAAGCAGATTCAAGATATGAGTAATTTTTTTCAACCAGTGCTCTGCTGCGACAGCTCCTTCCTTTCCCCTGAAGTAGGGAGGGCGTTGTTGCTGGAAATCTCTAACCATATTCCATTTGTTGGAGTCGCTGGTGGTCGCATTCCCGTCCAAATGCTGTTGTAGGACAGAGGTGACCACTGCTTGCACTAGTTCTTTCAACTCGGGAGGCACAACCGGCAGATTCACATTATTCTATCCCTCCTCTCGGTGGGGTGGCTGTACCTCCTCTTCCTGTCGAGGTGGTGTTACCTCTTTCTCTACCCGTGGGTTTCGTCGGGTTTTTCTCTTCGGAGGCATTTTCCTAAGTCATTGAAAAACATTTATCGACTTAGTTCCTTTTCAAATTGGGGGGGAAATGCTAAGTGAACATACTTTTTTTTGGGGGAAAGACTTCCTAAGTATTGTTTCTCATTTCGGGGGAAATTACCAAATAAGCACACTTGGTTTGAGGGAAAACTTCCCAAATATCAAATGTTCCTTTTTAATTGGGGGAAATCGGGGAGATTTTCCTATTTCGCTACGTTTGATAATTCCATTCTTCCGTTGCTATCATTCCTCTTTGTCAAACGTTGTTCTCAGATTGAATACTTCAGTTTGAGTCAATCGATGTAAATTAACCCGGCCCCCGTGCAGCGGACTCCGAAGAGTCGGTCAGTTGGGATTCTTGGCCGTCAGTGAGATGCGCAACCGTCTTAATCTTACTTCGACAGATTCATTCTTCCGAGTTCGCTCGGATACCAACTGTAACGCCCGCCCCTTTTTCACCAAAAATCAGAGTCTATTTTTTTTTTAAAAAAAAAGTGACAAAGGACACGGACATCACGACGCGAGTTAAATTCGAGCTTCTAAAGCCCGGCCCTTAACTGGCCAACCCTATGGGTACGTGGAATGGAGTCCATGGGGAATGGTTCACCCGTAGAAGTAAGCTCGAGGAATAATACATTAAATGCGGAATGAGAATAGATACTATCCTACCAATTTTTTTTCCTAGATAGCAGGGAAGATTTCATCATTTAAGTACTAAAATGCCATAACATCATATGTCTACAATAAAATTCAAAACATAGCAATAAGTCTAAAATATTACATTTCCAACAAACTACACTACTCAAATACACATTTCCCAAAATAAACTTAAACAAAGTAAACAGTCCGCCTCCCCAAGCTCCTAAGCTTGGCTTCCGTCGCGCCATTCCGCTGCGCCATCTCCTGCGTCATCAGCTAGGGTAGAAGTAGGGCGTTATACCACGCGCCCAGTAGGACTCTGAGTAGGGCTAGCACATGGATTAGTGATAACAAGCATAACGATAATAATACAGTGAAAACTGGTAGACAATCATATAATAAAACTAGAAAGTGAATCCCATGCCATGGGTGTCTGTGTTATGAATCCCACCCATCATCCCCACCATCATGATGTCATATCCCCCTTGACAGAAAAACCTCGTCAAGATATATCCAATCATAAAATATCCCCCTTGACGGCAAATGCCTCCTCAAGGTGTCCCCATGCCTGTTCTCGGTCGCTCCGACGGAGCATGGACTCCGGTTATAGCTCAACATATCAAAATATCCCCATGTCTGTCGGTCGCCCCGACGGAGCATGAACTTCGGTTATAGCCTATTAGGCTATCCCCATGCCTGTTCTCGGTCGCCCCGACGGAGCATGGTCTCCGGTTTCTTTATTTTCCCGCCCATGTCATGCATGAGATGTAAGTGCATTATGCTATGTAATATATATAACTCATAAACTTAATATATCATACATAACCTTAACATATAATGCATAACATTAAAAATATAATTCATAGTATTAACATGTAATTCATAACTTTAAAACCCATCATAAGACAAATCACATAATTATCAAAATAAATTAAAGGAACCATCACATATCCACGGCTTACAAAAAGGTAGGAATCCTACCGAATACCGACTCGTGTCTTTTTTCGTTTTCGTCCGACAATCCGGCTACCGACACGCGTACCGCTCGCGATATCCAATACCTTATTACATTACCAAATCAGTCCATGTTTTAGCCATTTCTAAGCCCATACATCAAATCTTAATGGGTTTCTTCATTTTGGCCAATATTTACAGTTTTGCCATTACCTCTTTTACATGATTATTTACTCATTTATCCATACTCACTTAAGTCCAAAATTGATTCATAATTTAGATTCATTAATGGCTCATCAACCATGTCATATAATCATAAAAATTAGCCCTTTAATTCACCCAACCCTTATTCATTTAAACCCATCCAAAACCCCATACTTAACCCTTTAAATGATTCATACAATGGGTCATGGTTTCAAAATACCCAATTCATCAAATCTTCCCATGAGGTTTACCTCATGCATTTAAACCACATTGAGTCCATTATCCGTTCATACCCTTTGGAGGCCATAAACATCATTCACCATCCAATTTAACCCACCAAAAGGCTCACAATTGGGCCATGGGTTCGGCCATACACCATGGCCGAACCCATGGTGTCCTTTTCCCATTTTTTCCTTTGGCCTACTTATACATTTGAATCCATCATAAAACCATCATTTTCCCCATAATTCATAACCATTAATCCACCATTTGATCACCATAGGGTTCGGCCATACACCATGGCCGAACCCATGGTTCATGGTCCATGATTTTTCTATGCATCTTGAGGCCATGAAATCCATTTACAAAGCACTACATTTAATCATTAACTCCTTAAAAAAATCATAAACCCTCTTTCCCATGATTTTTCTTATAAAAACCCCTTTAAACTTACCACATTTAATCAATAAACTTAAAACCCTAAACCATCCTCCATGGTTTCCATTCTTCATAAACCCTAATAAATCATTAAAATGCCCAAATTACTTTCCATATCCTCCATTCCTTAAAGCCCTAAAAAAAAAAACATACATTACCTATCACCCACCATGGGGTTTGGCCATACTACATGGCCGAACCCTATGGCTCACAATTTCCTTCCAAATTTATTTAATTCCATGCTTAATAATTTAATTACATTACATTCCTTAATCCATTTATTTTTCCTTAACCTAACCCTAATTTATCCATTAGGGTTTCCTCCACTTTACATCTTTCAAATTGATGGATTTAAAATCCATGGCATAAAATCATTTGACCACCAGTAAATTTACAAAAAGAATCCCAAATCTTAAACCCTAAAAATCCAAAATTTCTTGTTTAAGAAATACTCACAATCCGTCGTCTCCTCCGACTTCCGCCACTCCCGTCGGCTTCCTTAGCTTCCTTTCTCCTTCCTCTTGATCTTTGGTAGGCCAAGATGCTTGATCAATGGTGAAACCCTCCTAACTTAGGATCGGCCAAGGTAGGGTTTGAATTGAGAGAGGGAAGAGGATGGAGATGGGAAAAGTGTCTCAAGGTCTTTACCTTGAGGTGGTGGGCCAACCTTTTCTTCCTCTCCTTGAGCTCTTCTCTTTTCTTTTCCAAATTTTTCTTCTTCTTTCTCTTGCTAGGGTGGGACGACCATGAGAGAGTAAAATGGGGAGAAAGTGAAATGAGAGTTAGAAGGAAGAGATGGGAAAACAAGATAAAACTTATCTTGTTTTGATTGGCTAAGATAAAGCTTCCCATTTATTTCTCCCACCAACCCCTAAGATATTTCATGCTTTATGTCCCAACCACACTAAGCAACGTTTTTTCATGTTTGAAATGGATTGTTTTGGTCTCCCATTGACCATTTGACCAACTTTAACCACCATTTTAATAATTTAATTATTTAATTAGTTATATAATTACCGTAGGTTAATTCATTTGTACTTAACCTAATTCCATTATTCCACCCATGGTTGACCAATTCAACCATGGTGGCCGGCCCCACCAATCCTTGGTCTACACGCCACCTCACTTGATGAGGTGGAGGTGGGTCCCATTGGACCATGTCACCTTGGTCAACTTTAAATTAACTTAGATGATTTAGACCCATTTAATTCATTCTATTTTGATCACCATTGGGCCCATGGCCCAATTACATTTTTAACTTACCCATTTACCTTAGGCTTACATCACCTTGATCCATTGGGTGTCCCAAATGAGTATTGCGCCCAATTTGACCACCATTGACCCTTTAAGTAAACTTAAATCCAATCCATAATCCATTGGGCCCTAGTTGGGCCTTTATCCACATTTTGGTCCATTTACCCTTTATTCCACCAATTTTCCAAATTTTCATCATTGAAATAAATAATATTCACATATTCATTGATTTACAAATTCTGAGCCATTACATATTCATAACTCGAAAATCCGGGGTGTTACAATATTACCCTCTTATGAACATTTTCGTCCCGAAAATCGTGCGGAGTAGGGTTTCAAACAGATTACATAAATAGCTCACGGTGAGTTGAATAATAGCTCAGGGTGAGTTGTTCTCATTTCCTGGTTTAAGATCCCGGGGTGAAATAAATAATATTCACATATTCATTGATTTACAAATTCCGAGCCATTACAATACAATCCTCTTTTGAAATTTTCGTCCCGAAAATTCGAACGAAGTAGAGGTTCAAAATATCTCATACAAAGAGCTCCGGATGAGTGGCTCTCATCTCTGACTCAAGTTCTCAGGTGGTTTCTTCATTGCCATGTCGTTCCCATACCACCTTGACGAACTGAATGGCATGGTTCCGCAACACCCTTTGCTCGCTCTCGATTATTCTGACCGGCTTCTCCACATATGTCACATCGCTTTGTACATTGATGTCTTGAACATTCAACACATGGAAAGGATCAGGGTTGTACTTCCTCAACATGGACACATGGAATACATCATACAAAGAGGATAACTGTGGAGGAAGTGCCAACTGATAAGCTACCCCCCCCCCCCCCCCCCCTCTTTTCAGGATCGAAAACGGCCCCACAAATCTAAGTGACAGTTTCCCCTTCTTCCCGAATCTCATGTGTCCCTTCCAGGGTGAGACTTTCAAAAATACTAAGTCTCCCTCCTCAAACTCGAGGAACTTTCTCCTCTTGTCGGCGTAACTCTTTTGAGGGCTCTGCGTGGTGAGTAGGTGTTGCCATATCAACTTCATCTGCGCTATAGTCTCTGCAACCAACTCCGGTCCAATCAGTGCAGGCTCACCGGCCTCTGTCCAACACACTGGCGATCTACACGGCCTACCATATAAGGCCTCAAACGGAGCCATTTGGAGGCTTGCCTGGTAACTGTTATTGTAAGAGAACTCCACCAGTCGCAAATGGTCCTCCCATCCACCCTTGAAGTCTAGCATGCATGCTCTCAGCATATCCTCCAATGTCTGTATTGTCCTCTCCGACTGTCCATCAGTCTGTGGATGAAATGCTGTGCTAGTCAATATGTCGGTCCCCATAGCCGACTACATGCCCTGCCATACTCTGCCGGTGAATCGGCCATCCCTGTAGGACACAATACTCCGGGTAATACCTTGTAGTCTGATGATATCCCTGATGTACCCTCGACCCAAGGTCTCCGATGAATCTATCATCTTGATGGGAAGGAAGTGTAACGCCCGCCCCTTTTTCACCGAAATCAGAGTCTATTTTTTTTTTTAAATAAAAGAGTGATAGGGAGCGGGACGTCACGACGCGAGTTGAGTCTGAGCTTTTAAAGCCCGGCCCTCAACTGGCCAACCCTACGCGTGCGCGGAACGAAGTCCTCGAGAACGGTTTAGCGTAGAAAGTAAGCTCGCAGAATATAATTATATACGGAACATTATAATAGTGACTATCCTACCAGTTTTAGATAGAAGGGAAGATACATCACTAAAATACTGAAATACCCCTATGTTCATAATTATGTCTCAAAATGATAACATCGAGAGTATAGTCCAAACCATAGCAAGGAATCTAAAATTATTACATGCCGACAAGCTAAGCTACTTAAATTACAATTTTCCAAAATAAAGCTTAAGTAAAATAAGTAGCCGCTTTCCCAAGCTCCTACGCTTGGCTCCCGGCGTGTCCACCGTTTCCGCCATCTCCTGCGTCATCAGCTAGGGTAGAAGTAGGGCGCTAGTCAACGCGCCCAGTAGGACTCCGAGTAGGGCTAGCACATGGGTTAGTGATAACATGCATACCGGCAATAATATAATAAACATATGATGAATGCCATGCCATGGGTGCCTATGTCATGTGTCCCACCCATCCACCGTATCATCATAAAATATCGTATCCCCCTTGACGGCAAAGCCTCGTCAAGGTGTCCCCATGTTTGCTTCTCGGTCGCCCGGAAGGAGCATGGACTCCGGTTATAGCATAAAAGCTATCCCCATGTCTGATTCTCGGTTGCCCCGACAGAGCATGGACTCCGGTTATAGCCCCTCGGGTTATCCCCATGTTTGCTTCTCGGTCGCCCCGACGGAGCATGGACTCCGGTTTCATTATTTTCCCACCCATGCCATGCATGAGATGTAAGTGCATTACGCTATGTAATATACATATATATCTCATAAACTTAATATATCATACATAGCCATATAATGCATAACATTAAAAATATAAACCATAGTATGAATATATAATTCATAAATCAAAAGCCCATCATAATACAAATCACATAATTATCAAAATAGATTAAAATAACCATCACATATCCACGGCTTACAAAGAGGTAGGAATCCTACCGAATACCGCTTAGCGTCCCGTTACGTTTTCGTTCGATAAACCGGTCACCGATCGCGCACCGTTTTACGACGTTCCAGTACCTTATTACATATTTACCGAATTAGTCCATATGTTTTCCATGATTAAGTCCCTAACTGATTACAATTTTAAATTCTTAATTACATTATACATTTATCAAAATTAGCCCCTAACTTAGCCCCATTTTCCGTGGTTTAAAACACATCCATAAATCCAATTTTGGCCATTTTAAATATTTCGATTTGCGAGCCTAAAACGCAGCATCTATCCGTTTCATTTAATCATTCGTAATGTATCCAATTTTATGTCTACCATACATAGGGTTCGGCCATGTACCATGGCCGAACCCATGGTTCTTCAAAGTGGCTAATATTTACCATTTTGCCATTCCTCTCCCATGGTTCATCATCCATTCATTTATGTACATTCTAATTCCAAAATTCATTCATACTTAGATCCATTTAATCACAGCCTAGTATCATAAAATCAGCCACCTATTTTAATTAATTTTGCAAACATTTAATCGCATTCCCAATTCCACATTTTGGCCTAAGATGTGGCCCACATAAGGAGTCATGGGTTCGGCCATGGCCGAACCTATGATACCTAATTTTCATTTTCTTGGGTTCATTTTACCCCCTTTAATCCTATCTCTAATGAATTTAAATCCTTCATTTAAAACCTCCTTTCTCATCCCATTAACATCACATAGTCCCATAAATCCATTTAAATTTTATCATTCTTCTCCATCACTTTCTATTCATTATAATCACAAATCACCACCATAGGGTTCGGCCATGGTGTTCGGCCATACACCATGGCCGAACCCATGGTTCATGGCTCACTTTTATTAGTGCCATTAGGACCAATGTTTCATCAATTTTTGTCCATGATTTTTCTTTGCTAAAAATACATTTTAAAATCAATAACATCATTCATTTGGTCCTTTTGAAACTTATATCATACACTTTGTAATCCATTTAAAACCATCATTTTCTCCATCATCTTCTATCTCTTCACTCTCATTAAAACAATTAATCATCACCATAGGGTTCGGCCATACACCATGGCCGAGCCCATGGTTCATGGTTTATCTCCTCCATGCTATTTTAGAAGCCATAATAATCATGTGCATTTCCCATGATTTTCTCATTTTAACAATCCTTTAAAATCACCCAGTTTTAACCATTTGAAACCTAATTTTCATTAACCATTCTCCATACTTCCAATTATAAAAACTCTAAAATTCACAATCACTAACCATGGGGTTCGGCCACATTGCATGGCCGAACCCTATAGTTCATGATTTCCTAAAAATGTCATGCCTCCATGATTTTTGAGGCCATTTGAAATCATTTATATCTTCCATGGTTTTCTCATTTAAAACCCCCTTAAAAATCACTAATGTTTACTTATTAACATCTCAAAATCATAGATTACCCTTCAAACCCTAATTACAATTCATCCATCATTTACCATGGGGTTCGGCCATGGTACATGGCCGAACCCTATGGCCCATCCATCCATTAAAAATCCAAATTCTCTATGCTTAATAAAGACTTAAAATTCTATTAAAAAATTCCATTATTCCATTTCATCCATTTCTTAATCCATTCCTCCATTTTATCCATTTCTTATCCTACCATTTTGATGGATCTTAGATCCATGGCCCACAACGTTTTTGGCCATATTTAGTCTAAGAAATGGATTCCATATTTTAAAAAAATAAACTCTTGTTTTAAGAAAATCTTACCACCCGACGACTCCTCCGGTCTCTCTTTGCTTCGCCTCTTGCTCTCCTTAGCCTTCTCTTCTCTTCTTCTCCTTGATTTACGGTCAAGATGAGCTTGATCAAATGGTGAGGCCCTCCAAGCTTAGGATCGGCCGATATTGAGTGAGTTTGCTTGAGAGATGGAGAGAGAGGGGAGGAGGGGATAAAAAAATGTCTAATGGTTTGGCTAAGCTTAAATCTTTCTTTCCTTCTCTTCTTCTTCTCTTCTAAATCTTCTTCTTTTTTTCTCTTGGTACATGGGGAGACGGTTTTTGGGAGTGGAAGAGAGGGAGTGAGATGGTTTAGATGAGAATGAGATGAAATCTCATCTTTTGGTTACTTAGTTCACAATCCACATTAACTCTTCCCACCAACCAACATGGCATTAATGGTGGTGGTTGGGATAAAACCACCATCCTTAGCTCATGGTTTAAATTTGTGTTTCTTCAAGTGGTTTGTGTTTGTTGGAGTGGTTTTGACCATTTGACTAACCTTTTGTTTAGATTAATTGGCTTAATTAATTTAATCCTTAGTCTAAGTTAATTAATTCCCACTCAATTTAATTTTATTCAATTCTTTCTCTATAAGATCCACCCATGGTTGACCAAGTCAACCATGGTGGTCGGCCCCACCACTCCTTGGGTCCACACGCCACTTCAATTGGTGAGGTGGAGGTGGGCCCCATTTGGCCATATTACCTTGTTCAATTCATCACCAATTTAGGTGATTTAAATTTTGTTAAATCTATCCTTCTTATTGGATTACCATTGGGTCCATGGCCCAATTTCATTTTTGTCTTACCCATTTACCTTAGGGCTTATATTAATTTGATCCATCGGGTCCCAAATGGGTATTAGACCCAATTTGACTATCCATGACCCAATTACTTACCATTGACCAATTAAATGAATTAATTTCAATTCATGGTCTATTGGGTAACCATTGGGCCCATGGCCCAATTAAATTCCCTCCTATCCACTTACCTTAGGGCTTAGCTACCTTGGCCCATTGGGTCCCATATGGCTATTTGACCCAATTGACCACCCTTGACCCAAATTTATCATCATTGACCCATTTAAATGAATAAATCAAATCCATGGCCCATTGGACCATACTTGGGCCATTGTCCCAAAATTTGGTCCATTTGGCATTTTATCACATCAAACTTCAAATTTTAAAATAATAAATGCCACTATATATTGATCCAAAAATTTGGGCTATTACAGGAAGTGTGCAGACTTAGTCAACCGGTCCACCACGACCCGTATAGCATCGTTGCCCTTTGATGATCTTGGCAACCCTGTTACGAAGTCCATGGATATGTGCTCCCACTTCCACTCTGGCACTGGCAAAGGTGCGAGTAAACCCGGTGGTCTCTGATGTTCCGCCTTGACCTGTTGGCAAGTTAGGCAACGAGTAACAAACTCCGCCACATCTCTCTTGAGTCCCTGCCACCAATAGTGCCTCTTAAGATCATGATACATCTTAGTGCTGCCCGGATGGATAGAGAGCTTGGTTTGGTGTGCTTCAATCAACAGCTCACTTCTGCAGCTCTTAGGCACATATGTCCTGCCTCGGAACACAAGACCCTGTCCTGGTCGTAACTCCCACTCCGGTACAACCTAACCGGTAGACATCTTAGCCCATATCTCCTCCACCTCTGGATCTGTTCTTTGTTCCCGTTCAATTTCGGAGACCATGTTGGATCGTATGATCAGATTATATGGGGTCCCGTGATTATTGAGGTATAGTTTAAACTCTCTAATGGTATTCAATACTTCCCATTCCGTCCTGATCAAGCTGGCTACTGTCGCATGTGACATGCGACTGAGGGCATCCGCCACCTTGTTCGCTTTGCCGAGATGATACCGAAGTGCGAACTCATAATCTGCCAGATATTCCATCCATCTGCGCTGTCTCATGTTAAGCTCCTTTTGATCAAACAAATATTTCAGACTCTTGTGATCGGAAAACACCACAAATTTCTCACCATACAGGTAGTGTCTCTAGCTTTTGAGAGTGAAGACCATTGCTACTAGCTCCAGATCATGTGTGGGATAGTGGCGTTCATGGATTTTCAACTGTCTTGATCCGTACGCCACTGTCTGATTACCTTGACTGAGTGTACACCGCAGTCCCACTCTTGAGGCATCACAGTACACCTCATAATTTCTGCCTCTTTCCGGCAAAATCAGAATAGGAGCGGTTGTAAGCTTCTCCTTCAGCTCCTCAAATCTCCGGTTGCACAAATCCGACCACTCAAATTTGGCTCCTTTCTGAATGAGTCGGGTAAGTGGAGCTGCAATCTTGGAGAAGTCCATTATGAATTTCCTATACTAACCTGCCAATCCCAGAAAACTGCGGATCTCGGTCACATTTGTCGGTGCCTTCCACTCCCTCACTGTCGCTACCTTACTTGGGTCCACGGCTATACCTTCCTCCGATATAACGTGCCCCAAGAAGTTGACCTTAGATAGCCAGAATTCACACTTGCTGGCTTTGGCATACAACTGGTTCTTTTTCAAGGTGTCCAGGACTATCCGCAAGTGCTCAACATGTTCTTCCTGATTCTTAGAATAGATCAGAATATCATCAATGAATACAATCACAAACTGATCCAAGTAAGGCCGGAATATCCTATTCATCAGGTCCATGAACACAGGGGGTGCATTAGTAAGTCCAAATGGCATGACTGCACACTCATATAGACCATACCGTGTCCTGAAAGTTGTCTTCTCTATATCCTCCTCCCTAACCCGAATTTGATGGTACCTGGACATCAGATCAATCTTGGAGAAGTGAGAGGAACCCCTAAGTTGATCAAACAGATCGTCAATCCTGGGTAGGGGATACTTGTTCCTGACAGTCAGCTGGTTCAATTTTCTATAATCCACACACATCCGAAGGGTACCGTCCTTCTTCTTCACAGATAATACCGGGGCTCCCCATGCTGATGTGTTATTCCGAATAAAACCCAATCTGTGCAATTCATCAATCTGCTTCTTCAACTCGGTCATCTCCGTTGGTGCCATCCTATAATGTGGCAACGATACTGGAGCAGTGCAGGGATATAACTTGATTTCAAAGTTTATCTCCCTCTTGGGTGGCAAACCAAGGAGCTCTATTGGAAATACCTCGGCATAATCTGCTACTACCGTCGGAAGTTCAACCCCTGGTGCTCTGTCTATTCTAATGTTGTTCAAGACATGATGGTTCAATTCTTCCTGCAGCCTTCTAGGAATGCCTGGTCTGTCAGCGGGCACTATATACCGCTTTCCTTCGGGTGACCAAGATATCACCCTACGAAGATGGCAATCAATATGGGCCAGATACGTAGCCAACCAGTCCATACCAAATATAACATCGTATTCCGCTATATCGATTACCAAATAGTTGAACTCGAATTTGAATCTCGTGAGTTCAGTGTTCAATGCTGTGCATATGCGTCCCAAAGATGTGTCTCCCACGGGGGATACAATGGTAAGTGATGTGGACAAGTTTTGTACTAATGTGCCCGTGGCAGATATGAATGCAACAGATATAAATGAATGGGAAGCTCCAGAATCAAATAATGTAACAGCATAGGAACTACCAACTACGGCCATACCTTGAATCACCGAGTGATCCGCCGCTGCTGGAGGAGCTACTGTAAAAAGTTGTCCCGTTCCTGTAGGGTTTGGTGCCCGTCCCCTCTTGTTGTAGGTCCTGCCTCCTTGTGACTGAGCTGGTCTAGCTGGAGGGCGGGAAAAACCCTGAAGTTAGAGGGTCTGTTGAGCTGCGGACACTCCCTCTTGAAGTGTCCCTGTTGGCCACACTGATAACATGTATTCCCACCCCGTGGGACCTGGGTGACTGATGCTGACGGGGAGGGCTGGTTGGGGCGAAAGCCCCATGTAGACCCAATGGAGGGTGAGGGTCTGCTGAAACTCGGACGGAACCTCTTGTTGGGTTGAAATGTGCCACGCCCACTCTGCCCTCGGCGGTTGTCTGGCCGCGCCAACTCATTCAGCTCTCGTTCCGCTATAGTGGCCCTGCTGACCACCCCTGCCAGTGTAGGTTCCTTGAAGATGCTCACCCTAGCCTTGATGCTCGGCCGAAGGCCCCATTCAAACTTACGGGCCCCCCGGTGCTCTGTATCCACCATGTAGAATGCATAGACGGATAGTCTCAGGAACTCTCGATGATATTCTGCCACTGTCATATTGCCTTGCACTAATGATAGGAAGGCTTGAGTCTGGCTCTCTCTTTCCTCCTCTGGAAAATATTGTTTTAAAAAGGTAGCTGAGAACCCTTCCCATGTCATGGCAATCCTTTGCCCTTCCGGCACCAGTGCTTGCTGCTTTTCTACAACCTCCCACAAATTACCGGCATCCTCTATCAGTTGAGATGTAGCCAGTAAGATCCTATCAGCATGACTGGAAATCTGAAGCAGATTCAAGATATGAGTAATTTTTTTCAACCAGTGCTCTGCTGCGACAGCTCCTTCCTTTCCCCTGAAGTAGGGAGGGCGCTATTGTTGGAAATCTCTAGCCATATTCCATTTGTTGGAGTCACTGGTGGTCGCATTCCCGTCCAAATGCTGTTGTAGGACAGAGGTGACCACTGCTTGCACCAGTTCTTTCAACTCGGGAGGCACAACTGGCAGATTCACATTATTCTGTCCTTCCTCCCGGTGGGGTGGCTGTACCTCCTCTTCCTGTCGAGGTGGTGTTACCTCTTTCTCTACCCGTGGGTTTCGTCGGGTTTTTCTCTTCGGAGGCATTTTCCTAAGTCATTGAAAAACATTTATCGACTTAGTTCCTTTTCAAATTGGGGGGGAAATGCTAAGTGAACATACTTTTTTTTGGGGGAAAGACTTCCTAAGTATTGTTTCTCATTTCGGGGGAAATTACCAAATATGCACACTTGGTTTGAGGGAAAACTTCCCAAATATCAAATGTTCCTTTTTAATTGGGGAAAATCGGGGAGATTTTCCTATTTCGCTACGTTTGATAATTCCATTCTTCCATTGCTATCATTCCTCTTTGTCAAACGTTGTTCTCCGATTGAATACTTCAGTTTGAGTCAATCGAAGTAAATTAACCCAGCCCCCGTGCAGCAGACTCCGAAGAGTCGGTCAGTTGGGATTCTTAGCCGTCAGTGAGATGCGCAACTGTCTTAATCTTACTTCGAGAGATTCATTCTTCCGAGTTCGCTCTGCTACCAACTGTAACGCCCGCCCCTTTTTCACCAAAAATCAGAGTCTATTTTTTTTTTTAAAAAAAAAGTGACAAAGGGCACGAAAACCACGACCCCAGTTAAATCCGAGCTTCTAAAGCCCGGCCCTTAACTGGCCAACCCTATGGGTGCGTGGAACGGAGTCCATGGGGAATGGTTCACCCGTAGAAGTAAGCTCGAGGAATAATACATTAAATGCGGAATGAGAATAGATACTATCCTACCAATTTTTTTTTCCTAGATAGCAGGGAAGATTTCATCATTTAATTACTAAAATGCCATAACATCATATGTCTACAATAAAATTCAAAACATAACAATAAGTCTAAAATATTACATTTCCAACAAACTACACTACTCAAATACACATTTCCCAAAATAAACTTAAACAAAGTAAACAGTCCGCCTCCCCAAGCTCCTAAGCTTGGCTTCCGTCGCGCCATTCCGCTGCGCCATCTCCTGCGTCATCAGCTAGGGTAGAAGTAGGGCATTAGACCACGTGCCCAGTAGGACTCTGAGTAGGGCTAGAACATGGATTAGTAATAACAAGCATACCGATAATAATACAGTGAAAACTGGTAGACAATCATATAATAAAACTAGAAAGTGAATCCCATGCCATGGGTGTCGGTGTTATGAATCCCACCCATCATCCCCACCATCATGATGTCATATCCCCCTTGATGGAAAAGCCTCGTCAAGATATATCCAATCATAAAATATCCCCCTTGACGGCAAATGCCTCGTCAAGGTGTCCCCATGCCTGTTCTCGGTCGCTCCGACGAAGCATGGACTCCGTTTATAGATCAACATATCAAAATATCCCCATGTCTGTCGGTCGCCCCGACGGAGCATGAACTCTGGTTATAGCCTATTAGGCTATCCCCATGCCTGTTCTCGGTCGCCCCGACGGAGCATGGACTCCGGTTTCTTTATTTTCCCGCCCATGCCATGCATGAGATGTAAGTGCATTATGCTATGTAATATATATAACTCATAAACTTAATATATCATACATAACCTTAACATATAATGCATAACATTAAAAATATAATTCATAGTATTAACATGTAATTCATAACTTTAAAACCCATCATAAGACAAATCACATAATTATCAAAATAAATTAAAGGAACCATCACATATCCATGGCTTACAAAAAGGTAGGAATCCTACCGAATACCGACTCGCGTCTTTTTTCGTTTTCGTCCGACAATTCGGCTACCGACACGCGTACCGCTCGCGATATCCAATACCTTATTACATTACCAAATCAGTCCATGTTTTAGCCATTTCTAAGCCCATACATCAAATCTTAATGGGTTTCTTCATTTTGGCCAATATTTACAGTTTTGCCATTACCTCTTTTACATGATTATTTACTCATTTATCCATACTCACTTAAGTCCAAAATTGATTCATAATTTAGATTCATTAATGGCTCATCAACCATGTCATATAATCATAAAAATTAGCCCTTTAATTCACCTAACCCTTATTCATTTAAACCCATCCAAAACCCCATACTTAACCCTTTAAATGATTCATACAATGGGTCATGGTTTCAAAATACCCAATTCATCAAATCTTCCCATGGGGTTTACCTCATGAATTTAAACCACATTGAGTCCATTATCCATTCATACCCTTTGGAGGCCATAAACATCATTCACCATCCAATTTAGCCCACCAAAAGGCTCACAATTGGGCCATGGGTTCGGCCATACACCATGGCCGAACCCATGGTGTCCTTTTCCCATTTTTTCCTTTGGCCTACTTATACATTTGAACCCATCATAAAACCATCATTTTCCCCATAATTCATAACCATTAATCCACCATTTGATCACCATAGGGTTCGGCCATACACCATGGCCGAACCCATGGTTCATGGTCCATGATTTATCTATGCCTCTTGAGGCCATGAAATCCATTCACAAAGCACTACATTTGATCATTAACTCCTTAAAAAAATCATAAACCCTCTTTCCCATGATTTTTCTTATAAAAACCCCTTTAAACTTAACCACATTTAATCAATAAACTTAAAACCCTAAACCATCCTCCATGGTTTCCATTCTTCATAAACCCTAATAAATCATTAAAATGCCCAAATTACTTTCCATATCCTCCATTCCTTAAAGCCCTAAAAAAAAAAAACATACATTACCTATCACCCACCATGGGGTTCGGCCACACTACATGGCCGAACCCTATGGCTCACAATTTGCTTCCAAATTTATTTAATTCCATGCTTAATAATTTAATTACATTACATTCCTTAATCCATTTATTTTTCCTTAACCTAACCCTAATTTATCCATTAGGGTTTCCTCCACTTTCCATCTTTCAAATTGATGGATTTAAAATCCATGGCATAAAATCATTTGACCACCATTAAATTTACAAAAAGAATCCCAAATCTTAAACCCTAAAAATCCAAAATTTCTTGTTTAAGAAATACTCACAATCCGTCGTCTCCTCCGACTTCCGCCACTCCCGTCGGCTTCCTTAGCTTCCTTTCTCCTTCCTCTTGATCTTTGGTAGGCCAAGATGCTTGATCAATGGTGAAACCCTCCTAACTTAGGATCGACCAAGGTAGGGTTTGAATTGAGAGAGGGAAGAGGATGGAGATGGGAAAAGTGTCTCAAGGTCTTTACCTTGAGGTGGTGGGCCAACCTTTTCTTCCTCTCCTTGAGCTCTTCTCTTTTCTTTTCCAAATTTTTCTTCTTCTTTCTCTTGCTAGGGTGGGACGGCCATGAGAGAGTAAAATGGGGAGAAAGTGAAACGAGAGTTAGATGGAAGAGATGGGAAAACAAGATAAAACTTATCTTGTTTTGATTGGCTAAGATAAAGCTTCCCATTTATTTCTCCCGGTGGAATTGGTTTTATTAAAATTTAAATGGGTAGGATTAAATTAGTGGTGAATCATACCCAATTTTGAATAAGGGATATTATGGCCGAGTAGTGGATTTGAAATATCCAAGTAGATGTTAAAAAAATCAAATAAAGATTATCTTGGCCGAATTTTAGATAGTGATTTACATATGATGCACATGAGAGATTTGTGGGATTTTTAAATCCACAATGATATGCTAGATATTTAAAAAGGGATGAAATATCTATGGATTAAATTAAAAGAATATTTGGATTATGATTAGGGTTATGCGCATAGTACTTGCTAATAAAAATTAAAGGAAGTCTTAATAAGGCAAGGGAAAGTCGGATATGACTAATTAAAGAGGGAAAGTCGGCCATGGTTAAATAAGGAAGGTTTGACATATGTCCAGTATTTTGGTAATAACATTTTACTCTTATATCTAATTGCTTTGATTCTTTTTGCGTTGGAAAGATGATTTCAATAGCTACAACTTTGTAGTTTACCAATTTTTCCGATTCAGAAGTTAACAAGGTCGAAACGGGGTTACAATATAGTATAAGTGTAATGAAGGGGAACACAAGGGGTACACGGCTAGGGGTTGCTTATATTAAGAAATTTCTAATGTGGGATTAAGGAGAGCTTAATAAAAGGAGAAGCCCAAGGGGGTGCACGACTTTTACAACCCCATTAGCAAGTTTTTATTCTTCTCTCTCCCTCTCTCAATTCATCACTCTCTTCCACGCCAAAGCAAAAGAAGAAAGGGCAGCAACTAGAAGGTGTTCTTGTTTGGAGGAAAAAAAGAAAAAAATAAGAAGAAGGGAGAAAGATTAGAAGATCAAGGAAGAGGTTAGTATTTAAGTGTTTAATGTTATAATTTGATTTATGAAATGAAAAGAACCATAGGGTTCGGCCATAGTGCATGGCCAAACCCCATGGAAAGATTTGTTCAATTAATTGGTTTTAAAGATTGAAAACCATGGTGTGTTCTTGATTCATTGATTGGGTTTTTATTTTAGATCTTGGATCATGGAAATCATGGTTATTTCATAATGGTTTAAATAATGGAAACCATGGGGATTTATGGTTTAGATTAACAAATTTAAATGATGAAAATCCATGAGGAGTTTGATGATAATTAAAGAAAATTGGATGGACATTGGGTCGGCCTTGGTGTGGCCGAACCATGATGTTTTGTGGTTAAGCTTTGGGATCCAAAATGATAAAAAGAAGAGGTGAGGTTCGGCCATGGTGTATGGCCGAACCCCACCACACTTTTATGAAAGTGATGATAGGTTTTGATGGGTCTAAACCAAGGGCTAAGATCATGAACCATAGGGTTCGGCCAAGGTGCATGGCCGAACCCCATGGGGTAATCTGGAATTGAAATTAAATAGGAAACTACCTAATTAAGGGAAAGGGTGGCTAAATTAGAAAGCACTCCAATTTTGGAAAGGAGTTCTAATATTAGAAAGTTTCCATTTATGGAAAGTAAGAATCTATGTATGGAAACCTTCCATTTATGGAAGAAGTTGTTAAAAATGGTAAAGCCATCTAATTTTGGAAGGTATTTCCAAATATAGAAAGGAGGTTACATATTAAGGAAAGTTTCCATTCTTGGAAGTGGATATTAAAATTAGAAAGTATCTACTTAAAGACCATAAAAGTTATTTATGGAAACCATTCCAATAATGGAAGGTAAGGGTTGGATTATTGAACCTAATTGAATGAAGGGATTAATTGACAAGAGTGAGGTTCGGCCACAATGTATGGCCGAACCCCACTAGGATTTAGTTTTTGGAAACTTTGTTATTTATGGAATATGATATTCAATCATAGAAGGGTTGTTGTTTAATTATGAAACCTTCTAAATGTGGACCTTAGGTTAAAAATGGAAGGTGGAGTTATTTTTAGAAAACTTTCCATTTATGGAAGGAGGTTGATATTTTGGCAAATTAATTAGGGAAACCTTCTAATGATAGTAGGAGAGATTAATAAAAGGAAGTTCTATTTTTGGAAGGTGAAATATAAATTAGGTGAGTTTTGGTGTTGATTTATTATTATATCATAAGGTAACGGGATCTCGCAAGCGGTGCGCGATCGGTGATCGAATCTTGGACGGAAACGCAAGGACTTGTGAACGGTCTTAGGTAGGATTCCACCTCTTTAAAACCATGGATTATGTACTTGTTTTTATCTTATGTTTTGATGAAAAGGTATTTCAAAGGATCTGATTTATTATTGAATTTCAAATGCTACTTTTACCTTGATTTAAATAGCACGGATTGATTATGTTCCAAAGGTGATTTTACATGCTAGGTTTTAATTGTATAAAGAACATGTATTGGATATGTTTTTCAAATGATGATTTTCAATGCTATGTTTATGTTATAAAATAGCATGTGTTTCATTGGCATCTCATGCATGGCATGGGGTGAAGGATTTATAACCGGAGGGGTCACACTCTGCCGGGGCTTCCGAAAAACCTATGTGCAACACCTTGATGAGATTTCCATCAAGAAGATTTTCGGAGGGTCCACACTCTGTCGGGGCGACCGAAAGACCTATGTGGTAGGCACATTTATGTACAGGTGATGGATGGGACTCATTGCATATTTGTCATCATTGCATGACATGGATTTATATGGTTTTGATATCACTATGTTATATGATATGTTTTGTACTAACCATGTGTCAGCCGTAACTGGAATACCTACTCGGCACGTTGTACCAACACCCTACTTCTACCCTGTAGTTGGTGATACAGGTAATTAGGGAAACAATGAACCTAAGGCGGACCAGGCATAGGAGCATTGGAAGAACTAGTTTATATGCATTGAATAAAATTACTCATGAACTTGTATTTGAGTATTCGGATTTTGGAATGTAATAACTTAGATGGTTGAACGCTTTCGTTTGATGATTATGACGTACTTTCCTATCTGAATGGATTAGTTCTAATATGATTCCGTATTTTGATGATTATGATTCCGCAATTTTATGATTCTATTCCGCAAGCCGGTATTGCTATGTGTGAACCATTTTATTGGGCTGAGTCCATACACTCATAGGGTTGGCCAGTTAAGGGTCGGACTTTGGAAGTTCGGACTTAACTCGCGTCGTGACGTCCCGCGCTCTATCACTCTACTCTGTTACAAAAAAAAAAAAATATATATATATATATACACTGAATTTACGAGAAAAAGAGAGTGAAAAAGGGCGGGGCGTTACAGTCACGACGCGAGTTAAGTCCGAGCTTCCAAAGCCCGGCCCTTAACTGGCCAACCCTACGTGTGCATGGAAACTAAGTCCACGAGAACAGTTCACACGTAGAAAGTAAGCTTGCGGAATATAAACTTAATGTGGAATTATAATAGAGTCTATCCTACCAATTTTATATAGCAAGGAATTACATCACTTAATTAATAATTACCTCAAAATTAGAATGTCCAAAATAAAGTCCAAACCATGGCAAGTAATCTAAATTATTACAGTCCAACGAGCTAAGTTACTCAAATTACATTTCCAACATAAAACTTAAGTAAATAAACTAACTCGCTCCTCCAAGCTCCTATGCTTGGCTTCGATCACATCCTTCACTTCCTCCATTTCCTGCGTCATCATCTAAGGTGGAAGTAGGGTGTTAGACAACGCGCCCAGTAGGTACTCCGAGTAGGGTCAACACATGTATTAGTATAAATAAAACATATAGATAAGATTTAATATCAAAACCATGCAAGTGAATGCAATGCCATGCAATGGGTGTCATATGCCATGAGTCCCACCCATCATCCACATCACCATCACAAAGTATCCCCCTTGATGGAAAAGCCTTATCAAGGTATCATAGACACATAGTAACCCTTTTGGTGGAAAAGCCTCATCAAGATATCATAAACACATAGTAACCCTCTTGATGGAAAAACTTCATCAAGATATGATAAACACATAGTAACCCTCTTGATGGAAAAACTTCATCAAGATATCATAAACACATAGTAACCCTCTTGATGGAAAACCTTCATCAAGATATCATAAACACATAGTAACCCTCTTGATGGAAAAGCTTCATCAAGATATCATAAACACATTGTAACCCTCTTGATGGAAAAGCTTCATCAAGATATTATAAACACATAGTAACCCTCTTGATGGAAAATCCTCATCAAGGTATCACAACTCCATAGTATTCCTCCCATGCCATGTATGAGGTGCAAGTGCATGCTATGTAATAATGATAAACACCATAGCATTCAAAATCCCATCATTAAGACATATAATTTGATACCCAAAATAATTCAAGTAAAACATTCACATATACACATAATCTATGGCTTTCAATGAGGTAGGAATCCTACCAAAGACCAACTAATATGCCTCGCATTTCCATCCAAGAATTCGGTCTCCAATCGCGCACCGCTTGCAAGATCCCGTTACCTTATTACACATCAACAAATTAACCCAATGTTTCAACCATGCCTAAGTCCATTATACATGCCTTAGTGGGGTTTGGCCATACACCTTGGCCGAACCTCACTAACTAGGTTTTTGGGTCCCTTTTTAAATCCTTAGATCCATTTAGTCATGTGGCTCTAAAATCAGCCACCCTTTGGTTCATTTATCCAACACATAAGGTCATCATTAAAAGTCCCTAAGTCTACAACCATCCCCCATGAGGTTCGGCCATACACCATGGCCGAACCCATAGTTCTTCATTTTGGCCATATTTACATTTTTGCCACTCCTTCTGCCCATGGTTAATCACCTTTCATTTATGCATGTCCATATCCCTAACTGATCCATAAACATGGATCCATCAATGCCTCATTAATCATGACACAAAACCCATTATAAATCAGCCATTTCCTTAACTTAATACCCATTCATTTTAAATATGCATGGATCCATACTTAACCCATGAAATGACTCATAAAATGGGTCATGGGGTTCGGCCATGGTATATGGGTCATGGGGTTCGGCCATATACCATGGCCGAACCCACGATGTTATTTTCCTCATTTTTCTTGGATCTTTTACAACATTTTAGATCCACAGCAAGGTCCCTTCTTGAGGGGGTTTCAATCATACATTTAGATCATCATTTTTTTTTATCAACATTAACTACATTTTGAGTCCATTAACTTACCCATATTCCCCATCCTCTTCATGGTTCAAAAGACATCTAAGTCCACCAAAATCTTTCCATGGGGTTCGGCCATACAACATGGCCGAACCCATGGTCCATGGTTCATCCTCATTTGCAAGGTTTAAGACCATAAATATTCATCACCATTTCTCCATGGTTTCCCTCACTTAACCCCTTTAAAATTTACTATCATTTAACCATTCAAAAACCCTAAAACCATTAACCAATCATTCCATAGTTTTCATCCTTTAAACCCATGGAGAAATACTTAATATCCTTCCATGGGGTTCGGCCATTCAACATGGCCGAACCCTATGGTTTATTATTTCTTCAAAAATCATATTTCCATGATTTGTTACTTGATGGTTCACATACAAGAAACCCTAGGGTTTGGCCATGCAAAGGCCAAACCATACATCTTGATCCTTCACCATATCTTTGACATGCATGAGGTCCTTTCCACATCTTCATAACAGTTAGGGTTTGGCCATGCAATGGCCAAACCATGATCCTTGAACCCTTTTTGTCATGCATGCATACATAACCCATATACATACATAGTGTCCTTATTTGTTCCATTATTCGTAGCCTACCTTACCCATTAGGGTTTGTCCATTTCTCATCCCCTTTCTTGGATGGATTTTAGATCCATGGCCCATAATATTTTGGCCACCGTTTAATCCAAGAAAATGGACTTTTCAAGGTTTCTTCAACTCCTTTAAAAATAAAATCTTGTTGAGGACTACTTACCAATCCCGCGACTCTTCCGATTTCCTTTTGCTCCTCTTTGATCCTTAGCCTTCCTTCTTCCTCTTCGCTTTGATCTATGGCCAATATATGAGCTTGATCAAGATGAGATCACCAAGGGTTGGTTCGGCCAAGGTAGAGGTAGGTTTGAGAGAGGGAGAGGAGGAGAGAATGGAAAATATCCTAAGTCTTGGGTCTTGGGAGTGTGGTCGGCCAAGCTTGGAATCTCCTCTTTTTTTTTTCTAAGTCCTTTCCTTCTTGTCTTGGAAGAGAGGGTCGGCTAGGAGAGGGAGGGAGAGAGTGAGGTGAGAGGAATGAGATGGAAAATCCATATTTCCATCTTGGCTTGGGCTTGCTTGAGCTAGACTCCACCACCTTTCTTTTGCCCAATTATGGTCCATGCATGCCCTTAATCTTAGGCCTCTTGTCCCTTAGTGGTGGTGGTTGGGATGAGGTGGAACCACCACCTCCCTTTGGGCCAATGGATGCCCTAGCATGCCCCCAACTTACGGGCCTTGTCTAGCCAGGGAGGGTGCATGCCCTCCACATGGCACTCCCAACCCCTCCATGGCCAACGGTTTTGGGTGGTTTTGTCTTGATGGTTGGGTGGTTTCCATGAGATGAAACCACCCATTTGACTCACCCATTTCCTAGGTGACTCACCCCCATTGAACTCACTCCATGTAATGCAACTCATTTATTTAATTTGATATTTAACTTAGGTCATTTAATTACATAATTTAATTCCATTTATTTCTCTTAATTTCTCCACGAATCCACCCATGGTTGACTTGGCCCACCAATGCCTTGGCCCACCCGCCACCTCACTTGATGAGGTGGAGTTGGGCCCCACTTGATTATGCCACCTTGGTTTATTCCAACTCAACTTAGGTGATTTTAACCAATTTATTCAATTCAATTCATCTTGATTCTCCTCAATTCCCTTTGACTTATCCATGGTTGACCAAGTCAACCATGGTGGTCGGCCCCACCTATGTCTTGGTCCACACGCCACCTCACTTGATGAGGTGGAGTTGGGCCCCATTTGATTATGCCATCTTGATTCATCCAATTTAACTTAGGTGATTTTAATCACTTCATTCCATTCCATTTACTTTGATCACCATTGGGCCCATGGCCCAATTAAATTCACCTCCTGCCCATTTACCCTAATGCTCAAACCATCTTGACCCATTGGGTCCCAAATGGGTATTTGACCCAATTGACCATCCTTGACCCAATTAACCATCATTGAACCATTTAAATGAAATTAATCCAATCCTTGGTCCATTGGACTCTACTTGGGCCATTGCCCCAATTTTGATCCATCGACCATCCATTCCATCAAAATTCTTAATTTCAACAATTAAAATAAATAATAGCCAATGTAATTATTGATTTAAAAAATCCGGGCTATTACAAGACCAATGAGAAATCCAACTCCAGCAGGCCCACGCCCAAGACCATGTGCTCTAGTCAAACTCAAAAAAGTCGAAGTTGAAATCCAATTGCTCCAAAGCCCATATTCGAATTTTGCTACGTAAACCCTAAGTCCACATGCCGAATGCCATGTCCATGCTCCTATCATCCACACCATCCATTACCCATCCTTTAATCCAAATCCTCCATTGCATTGATAGAATTAGGTAAACCTAGAGCCACCTTTCCAAATCCAGTCCATATAATCGTCATCTTCGACCTAGACCATCCATTCCATCATCCATTTAAGATAGCTATAGAATCTTGACACTTCATGCATTATCAAATCAGTTATTAAATTCATCTCATCCATCCATTAGTAAGCCATTAGATCTTAACCCATTTAATCATAGCCACCCATTCATAAAACCCTAGATCTAGATTAACTTGGAACCCATGTCACCTCCACCTATCCATTCGAATTTTGCACATCACCAACACCTCATCACCAATTAATTCACACCTCACACGATTTTCCCATATCTCAATCGATCCCATGCGAATTTCACACTAAGTCAACCCTCCATGTCATTCATGCACATCCAACCATCCATCCATTTTAACTTTAGATCCCAACCATTCATACATTGTATTGCATTCATAAAACCCTAATCCTATGTGTCAAATTCGCCCAAGCCATATCCAATTTCTACTTTTCTCCTTCCTTGCTTAAGTCCTAAGCCAATTGATCCCCAAGTCACTAAATTCGTGTATACCCTTGTAGCCCTAGTCTCTTTCATCTTAAAATCTCATCCATTCATGATTACTTAGATTTAATCCAAGCCCTCCATTCATCACTTAAAATTAGATTAAATCTCCACCCTTTATTCCAAACCCAAGCCTATAAATAGAACAGTACATCATTGCCAAACTCGAATTTGATCAGGAGCCAGAAGGGACTGATGATTGGAGAATACACGAATTTTACATGTGAGCCTGTAACGCCCGACCCTTTTCACCGAGATCAGAGTCTATTTTTTTTTTTTTTTGAACTAAGAGTGACAAAGGCGCGGGACATTACGACGCGAGTTAAGTTCCGAGCTTTTAAAGTCCGGCCCTTAACTGGCCAACCCTACGCGTGCGTGGAACTAAGTCCACGAGAATGGTTCACGCGTAGAAAATAAGCTTGCGGAATATTAAACTAAGATGCGGAAATTATAATAGAGACTATCCTACCAGTTTTAGATAGCAAGGAAGTACGGCGCTTAAATTACTAAAATACCCCTAAATTCATAATTATATTTCAAAATGATAAGGTCCAAAGTAAAGTCCAAACCATAGTAAGAAATCTACATTATTATAGTCTGATGAACTAAGTTACTCCAAATACATTTCCAAAATAAATCTTAAATAAACTAAGTAGCTCGCTTCCCCAAGCTCCTACGCTTGGCTCCCGTCATGTCCTCCGTTTCCGCCATCTCCTGCGTCATCAGCTAGGGTAGAAGTCGGGCGTTGGACAACGCGCCCAGTAGGACTCCGAGTAGGGCTAACACATGGATTAGTGATAACAAGCACATAGGTAATAATATAATGAAAACCATACAATGCATGCCATGCCATGGGTGTCTTATGTTATGTGTCCCACCCATCATCCATAACAACATGATATCCCCATGTTTGTTTCTCGGTCACCCCGACGGAGCATGGACTCCGATTATATCTCAACACATCAAGATATCCCCATATTTGCTTCTCGGTCGCCCCGACGGAGCATGGACTCCGGTTATAGCATATCAAGCTATCCCCATTTTTGCTTCTCTGTCGCCCCGACGGAGCATGGACTCCGGTTATAGCACATCAGGCTATCCCCATGTTGGATCGTATTCAATCTCAGAAACCATGTTGGATCGTATGATCAGATTATATATGGTCCCATGATTATTGAGGTAGAGTTTAAATTCTCTAATGGTATTCAATACCTCCCATTTCGTCCTGATCAAGCTGGCTACTGTCGCATGTGACATGCGTATGAGGGCATCTGCCACTTTGTTCGCCTTGCCAGGATGATACAGGAGTGCGAACTCATAATCCGCCAGGTATTCCATCCATCTGCACTGTCTCATGTTGAGTTCCTTCTGATCAAATAAGTACTTCAGGCTCTTGTGATATGAGAATACCTCAAACTTCTCACCGTAAAGGTAATGTCTCCAGCTTTTGAGAGCGAAGACCACTGCTGCTAGCTCCAGATCATGTGTGGGATAGTGGCGTTCATGGATTTTCAACTGTCTTGATCCGTACGCCATCGCACGATTACCTTGACTGAGTGTACACCCCAGTCCCTCACCTAAGGCATCACAGTACACCTCATAATTTCTGCCTCTTTTTGGCAAGATCAGAATAGGAGCGGTTGTAACCCTCTTCTTTAGCTCCTCAAATCTCCGGTTGCACAGATCCGACCACTCAAATTTAACTCCTTTCTGAGTCAGTCGGGTAAGTGGAGCTACAATCTTGGAGAAGTCCATGATGAATTTCCTGTAGTAACCGGTCAATCCCAGAAAACTGCGGATCTCGGTCACATTCGTTGGTGCTTTCCACTCCCTTACTGCCGCTACCTTAGTCGGGTCCACGGCTATACCTTCCTCCGATATAACATGCCCCAAGAAGTTGACCTCAGATAGCCAGAACTCACACTTGCTGGCTTTGGCATACAACTGGCTCTTCCTCAAGGTGTCCAAGACTATCCGCCGGTGCTTGGCATGTTCCTCCTGACTCTTGGAATAAATCAGGATGTCATCAATAAATACGATCACAAATTGGTCCAAGCAAGGACGGAAGATCATGTTCATCAAATCCATGAACACAGCCGGTGCATTTGTAAGTCCAAACGGCATGACCACATACTCATATAAGCCATACCGTGTCCTGAAGGCTGTCTTCTCTATGTCCTCCTCTCTAACCTGGATTTGATGGTATCCGGACATCAGATCAATCTTGGAAAAGTGAGAGGAACCCCTAAGTTAATCAAACAGACCGTCAATCCTAGGTAAGGGGTACTTGTTCCTGACAGTCAGCTAGTTCAACTTTCTATAGTCCACACACATCCGAAGGGTGCCATCTTTCTTCTTCACAAATAATACTGGGGCTCCCCATGCGGATGTGTTGTTCCGAATAAAATCCAGTCTGAGCAGTTCATCAATTTGCTTCTCCAACTCAGTCATCTCAGCTGGTGCCATCCTGTAATGGGGCAGTGATACTGGAGCAGTGCCGGGATACAACTTAATCTCAAAGTCTATCTCCCTCTTGGGTGGCAAACTAGGGAGCTCTGTTGGAAATACCTCGTCTACTACTACCGCCGGAAGTTCAGCCACTGGTGCCCTATCTAATCTGAGGTTGTTCAAGGCAAGGTAGTTCAATTCTTCCTACAGCCTTCTAGGGATGCCCTGTCTGTCAGCGTGCACCATATACCGTTTTCCTTCGGGTGACCAAAATATCACCCTACGAAGATAACAATCTATGTGGGCCTAAAATGTAGCCACCCAGTCCATGCCAAATATAACGTCGTACTCAGCCATATCGAGTACCAAATAGTTGAACTCGAATCTGAATCCAGCGAGTTCAGTGTTTAATGCCGTGCATATGAGTCCCAAAGATGTGTCTCCGATGGGGGATACAATGGTAAGTGATGTGGACAGGTTTTGTACTAATGTGCCCGTAGCAGATATGAATGCAGCAGATATAAATGAATGGGAAGCTCCAGAATCAAATAATGCAACAGCATAAGAACTACCAACTACGGCCATACCTTGAATCACCGAGTAATCCACCGCTGCTGGAGGAGCTATGGTAAAAAGTTGTCCCGATCCTATAGGGTTTGGCGTCCGTCCCCTCTGGTTGTAGGTCCTGCCTCCTCGTGACTGAGCTGGTCTAGCTGGAGGGCGGAAGGAACCCCTGAAGTGAGAGGGTTTGCTGATCTGTGGACACTCCCTCTTAAAGTGGCCTGTTGGCCACACTGGTAGCAAGTGTTCCCACCCCGTGGAACCTGAGTGACTGATATTAATGGGGAGGGCTGATTGGGGCGAAAGCCCCCTGTAGATCCAGTGGAGGGTGAGGGTCTGCTGAAATTTGGGTGGGACTTCTTGTTGGGTTGGAATGCACCCCGCCCGCTCTGCCCTCGGCAGTTGTCAAACTGCACTATTTCATTCAATTCTTGCTCTGTTATGGTGGCCTTGCTGACTACTTCAGCTAGTGTGGCTGCCTTGAATATTGTCACTTTAGCCCTGATGCTCGGCCGAAGGCCCGGTTCAAACTTACGGGCCCTCCGGTGTTCAGTATCTACCATATAAAATGCATAGACGGATAGCCTTAGGAATTCCCTGTAATACTCTGCCACCATCATATTGCCTTGTACCAATGATAGAAAGGCTTGAGTCTGGTACTCTCTTTCCTCCTCCGGAAGATACTGCTCTAGAAAGGTAGCTGAGAACCATTCCCATGTCATGGTAGTTCTTTCTCCTTCCGGCACTAGTGCTTGCTGTTTTTGTACCACCTCCCACCAATTACCGGCATCCTCGATCAGTTGAGATGTATCCAGTAAGATCTTGCTAGTATGACTGGAAATCTGAAGCAGATTCAAGATCTGGTTGATCTTCTTCAACCAATGTTCTATCCCGACCGCCCCTTCTTTTCCCCTAAAGTAGGGAGGGCGTTGTTGCTGGAAATCTCTAACCATGTTCCGGTTGTTGGAGTCGCTGGTGGTCGCATTCCCATTCAAGTGTTGTTGCAGGACAGAGGTTACCACCTCTTGAACCAATTCCTTCAACTCGGGAGGCACAACAGGTAGGTTCACACTATTCTGCCCTTCATCTTGATGAGGTGGCTGTACCTCCTCTTCCTGACGAGGTGGTGTTACCTATTTCTCTACCCGTGGGTTTCGGTGGGTCCTTCTGTTTGGAGGCATTTCCTAAGTCATCGAAAAACATTGACTTAGTCCCTTCATAAAATTGTCGTGTTCATATTTTGGGGAAAATTTTTCCTAAGTATTAAATATTTTCTTCAATTTGGGGAAAAATTACTGACTAAGTACACTTTGTTTTGAGGGGGGGAATTTCCTAAGTATCAAACATTATTTCTCATTTTGGGGGAAATCACCAAATAGTCATACTTAGTTTTCGGGGCGGTTTTCATGCATAGTACAATGTATCTTCGTTGGGGAAATTGCCAAATAAGTACACTTGATTTTCTTTTGTCTCTAGGGTGGGGGGGGTGGAGGAAATCTCTAAATTCCTATTGTTTGTTGTTCAATTTGGGGGGAAAATTTGCTTAGTGAGTATACCTTGTTCTTGGGGGAAAATTTCCTAAGTATCAAAATATTGTGTTCTCATTCTTGGGGCAAGTAAGACCTATATTGCTACGTTTGATAATTCCAACATAGATTGATTGTTCTTCCCTTGCTATCATTCATTTCCGTCAAATGTTGTTCTCAGATTGAATGCTTCAGTTTGAGTCAATCGAAGTACATTAACCCGGCCCCCCTGCAGCGGACTCCGAAGAGTCGGTCAGTTGGGATTCTTATCCGTCAGTGAGACGTGAAACCGTCTTAATCATACTTCGAGAGATTCATTCTTCTGATTTCACTCTGATACTAACTGTAACGCCCGCCCCTTTTCACCGAGATCAGAGTCTATTTTTTTTTTTTTTTGAAATAAGAGTGACAAAGGCACGGGACGTCACGACGCGAGTTAAGTTCCGAGCTTCTAAAGCCCGGCCCTTAACAACGCGTGCGTGGAACTAAGTCCACGAGAGCGGTTCACGCGTAGAAAGTAAGCTTGCAGAATATTAAACTAAGATGCAGAAATTATAATAGAGACTATCCTACCAGTTTTAGATAGCAAGGAAGTACAGCGTTTAAATTACGAGAATACCCTAAAATTCATAATTATATTTCAAAATGATAACGTCCAAAGTAAAGTCCAAACCACAGTAAGAAATCTACATTATTACAGTCCGATGAGCTAAGACACTCCAAATACATTTCCAAAATAAATCTTAAATAAACTAAGTAGCTCGCTTCCCCAAGCTCCTACGCTTGGCTCCCGTCATGTCCTCCGTTTCCGCCATCTCCTGCGTCATCAGCTAGGGTAGAAGTAGGGTGTTAGACAACGCGCCCAGTAGGACTCTGAGTAGGGTTACCACATGGATTAGTGATAACAAGCACATAGGTAATAATATAATGAAAACCATACAATGCATGCCATGCCATTGGTGTCTTATGTTATGTGTCCCATTCATCATCCATAACAGCATGATATCCCCATGTTTGCTTCTCGGTCGCCCCGACGGAGCATGGACTCCGGTTATAGCATATCAAGCTATCCCCATATTTGCTTCTCGGTCGCCCCGACGGAGCATGGACTCCAGTTATAGCACATCAGGCTATCCCCATGTTTGCTTCTCGGTCGCCCCGACGGAGCATGGACTCCGGTTTCATTACTTTCCTGCCCATGCCATGCATGAGATGTAGATGCATTATGCTATGTTATATATATAACTCATAGCTTGAACATATAATTCATAGCCCGGTAATATGCCATATAATATATATAAATCATAATCTTAAAACCCATCATAAAACAAATCATATAAATTACCAAAATAAATCACGGGAACCATCATATAACACGTAAGTCCATGGTTTACAAAAAGGTAGGAATCCTACTGAATACCGACTAGCGTCCTTTTTCGTTTCCGTCCGATAATCCGGTCACCGATACGCGCACCGCTTGCGACGTCCGACACCTTATTACATATTAATAATCAGTCCATGTTTTATCATATTTAAGTCCATTATCCAAACCTTAGTGGGGTTCGGGCACAAACCATGGCCGAACCTCACTATGTAGTTCTGTGGGTCCCATTTAATCTATCAAATATTTAAATCCCATGAGTCTAAAAACCAGCCACCCTAGGCTTCATTTAACCATACATAAGGTCATCTTTAAACACATTCAGGTCCATGATCATCCCCCATGGCGTTCGGCCATGTATCATGGCCGAACCCATGGTTCTTGAATTTGGCCCCAACTCTTGATCTTGAAGAGGTAGGCTAAGATGGAGTAAATTTGAGAGAGAGAGGGGGAGAGGATGAGAAGAACTACCCCAACTCTTGATCTTGAAGAGGTAGGCCAACAATTGCACTTTTCTTCTCTTCTTCTCTTCTTAGTTTTCTTCTTCTTTCCTTGGTGTGGAGGATGGCAATGAGAGAGGAAGAGAGGGAGAGAGTGAAAGAGTTAGATGGAAAGAGATGGAGAAATGAGATAAGGTTCATCTCATTTGGTTGTGTAACTTACACTCCACCATTAACTCCTCCCACCAACCAAACATGGGATTTTTTATGCTTTAATGGTGGTGGTTGGAATAAACCACCACTAGCCAACGGTTTTGGCTTCTTAAGATGGAATGGTTTGGTCTTCCATCTTTTGACCCCTTTTGACCACCTTTTTGGATAGTTTAATTATTTAATTAATTAGATAATTAACTTACGTTAATTAATTCCCACTTAACCTAATTCCACTTTCTTAATTTCCCTCCATGTATCCACCCATGGTTGACCAATTCAACCATGGTGGCCGGCCCCACCAATCCTTGGTCCACACGCCACCTCACTTGGTGAGGTGGAGGTGGGTCCCATTCGGCCATGTCACCTTGACCACTCCATCACCAACTTAGATGATTTAAATTTAATTAAATCCATTCCTCTTATTGGATCACCATTGGGCCCATGGCCCAATTAAATTCACCCTTACCCATTTACCTTGGAGCTTACATTATCTTGACCCATTGGGTCCCAAATGGGTATTGGGCCCAATTTGACCATCCTTGGCCCAATTGACCATCATTGACCATTTAAATGATTTTAAATCCAATCCACGGTCCATTGGGCCATACTTGGGCCTTTGTCCAAACTTTGATCCATTTACCATCCATTCCATCAAATTTCCCTATATCCATCATTAAAATAAATAATATCCACATTTATACTGATTTAAAAAGTCCGGGCTATTACAGAGCCTCTCATATTGTAATTTAATTTTTATTCTCTTTGATGTAATTTTTCCAATGCTTTGTACTTGAATTCATTCATTAAATAATTAAAGATAAGCTCTTAGAACCCCGAAACATCCAATTTTTTAATTTCTTTTATGATTGTTTTGATTTAATTTTAAGTTTCTAATCTTTGTTTATTTAAAGGTTTGGTTATTTAAATTAAAGCTTTTGAATTTTAATTTTAATGAAAAGCATGAATTGAGATTTAAATTTTTACGCGAATTTCAGATCTAGATTTTTTATTTGTTTCCATGCTGTCGGGCTATGAATGATCTATTCCATTACCACCTTTAAATTATGTCTTGCCTTGTTATTTCATTTATTTTATTTGTCAATTTATTTCATTTGCTTATTTTATTTTGTTATGTTATTTGTTGTTTTTTCTCGATTTATTTTTTTTGTTCAATCTATTGTCATTCTTTATTTTGTGGTATATTTTTGTATCTATTTTTTGTATTCTATCCACCTTCTCAAGATGTATTAATTGATGTGAGATTTAAGTAAATCGTATCTTTAATTTTTCTTTTTCTTTTTTAAATTGGGATGTGAGATTGTTTATAAACTCGATATCAAAGCTATTGCAATTATCTTAATCAGATTTAAAAATTGAAATAGTTGTTACCTTTTTGAATTAATTAATGTTTACATCATGGATCTATTTATTTAAACTAGAAAACGATTAACTTAAAATATAATCATAAGGATAGAATTTGATTTCTATAATGGGATTAATTTAAAGATCTATATTTCTTTACAACCCACAAAATTCCAATTTCATATATTTTGTTTTCTTTCATATAACTTGTTCCTTGTGGGATCGCCCTCCTACTCTTAACACTATACTATACGTGATTCGTGCGCTTGTGAGTAATGAGTAATAAGTTTAGGATTTGAAATACAAACCATGTTCTTGGCACCATTGCTGGGGAACATGAAATTATTTGGAATATGACAAATATATGTTTTGAAATTTTGTGGTTTGTAAAAATATTTCTATTTGTTGGAATCTTCTAATTTAGGCAACGTTTTAAAATTGGAAAGTTCTGTTTGAAGAAACTCTTATTTTGGAAGGTTATCTAAAATTTAAATTTTCCTTAAAATATGAATAGATCTATAAATTTGTCTAAACATGTTAGTGTTGTTATACTTAGGCACTGGGACCTGTTCTAAGAGCTCAGAAAAGGTTAGAGATAAAGAAAAAAAAACATTGGGATGGTACTCTAAAAAATGGCATTGAAAAAAAATGAAGAAGAGAATAAAAAGGAAACATTGAGACATCAAAAGAAGGATGTGAAAGAAGAAGAAAAAAAAAAGGAAAAAATAATATTTTGAAAAGTACTGAAAGAAAAATAGGGGAAAAAAATATATCCCGTCTACATTATGAAGACCCCTAACTTTTATAATTCAAAATATTTAAATTTTGGAGTCTTATTATCCTTCTTTGATTTGACCCGATCTTAAGCCACGTTTCATACTATATTAGGAAGTCCTATTGATCTTAAGTTTAAATATGGTGTTTCAAGTGGAGAATAGAGGAAGGAAAATGATAGTGTTTGACTCAATGTTCTCAGGAAAATGACATCTATTCATGGGATCTATTTATTTTCTTTGATTTGTGCCGTCTTTTCTAAATACATATGTGAGAAATTTTGATTTGAATACATAAACTCCTCCCACATATACCTTTGAGAGAAAATAAACCCAAACCTCTGAGCTTTAATTTTTCTGAGAGATATATCTGGTGAGGTTTTAAGTCAAAACGCATTTCCCGCTGGTGGTTATAAAACTTGTGTCTATTTGGAAAAAGAAAACAATCATAATATTGGCTAAGCAGATACTACACTCCAGGTATAAGTTTTGTAAAAAGAATTTTGGAATCGCATGATGTCTAGATTTTTACATACATGTTTTTGCTGAAACTAAAATTAAGACTAGACAAATTTGATGTTTGTGGGTGTCACCACTGGAAGCCCTCACGAGACTATAAGTCGTCCACTAGGGGTAACCCAGGGGTTTAAAGGCTTGTTGCATACGTTAAATGTAATCAAGAGAATGAGCAATAATGGTGTAGTTTATTTTAGATTAGAATTAGATTAGGATTTTATTTTTGTTTTTAGAGTTTTTAGGTAGTTTTGCTCAAGGACTAGCAAAATCTAAGTTTGAGGCTATTTTTTGAGACATAAAAAATGACATTTTAACCCTTGTTATTTGGTCTAGTTAGCCTTCAATTTTGTATATATCACATATATTTAATGTTGTTTGTTAGTTTTGTTGATAAAATTGGAAAATACATGAAATAAATTCCATTTAGTAGAAAGTTGCAAGTTTTGTGCTTAAATTGAAAGACCTTGAATTTTAATAATTATTTTTTGACTACTTTTAGGATTTTTAATGTAATTGATTAATCTGGATCCAAGTATGAGAGTCTATATTAAATCAATATTTTTTTATTTTAAGTGGTGATTAATTATTAAATTCTGGAAGAAATAAGTTGCAATTCAAGAGCCAAAGTCTGAATTTCAAATCCATGGGCCAGAAATCCACTTCAAATGGTCTAAGCTATGCTCCAAATGTCAGATATTGGGCCAAGCTCAAGCAAGCCCATGGGCATATCACAAAGTGAGCCAGGCCAATAAGAAGTCAAAGTCCAGCAGGCCCAAGCCCAAGTCCATGTGCTCTAGTTAAAATCCAAAAAGTCCGAGTTCAAATCTAATTGCTCCAAAGCCCATATTCAAATTTTTCTATGTAAACCCTAAGTCGACACGCCCAAAGCCATGTCCATGCACCTATTATCCACACAATCCATTAGCCATCCTTTAATCCAAACACTCCATTGCATTCATAGAATTAGGTAAACCCTGGTGTAACATCCCGGATTGTCAAGTTATAAATATTTACGGAAATTACCCATTTAATTTGTGAATTTTAGATATGGATCTTATATGGGTAAAGTGTTGGGTCTTTGCCCAATTAAAATCCAACGGATTGTGGAAATGGTTTTAAATAAATTAAATGGGGCTGAATTTAATTAGTGATGCAATATCTATAAATGAGGGATATAAATTAAGTGACATGCCCATAGAGGGAACATGTAAAGGATATTAATATTTTAATGGAATATATATTGCATGGCCGAATTTTAGACGTCCATATCTATGATTTTATACTAGAATATCTTGAGAAGATATCTAAGATTAAGTGGAAAGATTTTAGGATGGTCCTAAAATGGGTCACACGTTGGGATTAGGCAATGATATCTTATTGCCAAATAATAAGATGTCTATAATTAATTATATGCACATGATAATTATATGCGCATGATGTATGGATTATTTTTAAAAAGGAGTCCTTGCTTTTATTAAAAGAAATACTTGGGATTTGCAAGAAAGAAAGGGTTTGACACTAAGGCAATTGTTAAACACAATGGGCGCATAACACATTCTAAATTTAGATTAAGTTTGGCCGTGTGGAAGTTTTTATGAAGGAGAGGGGAACATATCATATCCTAAATTGGGACTCTCCAAAGAAAGAAAGACAAGGGGCTCATGGCACCTTCTAATCTAAGATAGGATTAAAGGGAAGGTTTAATTAAGGAAAGGAACAAGGGGCGCATAGCACCTTCTAAGTTGGGATTAAATTGGAAGTAATAAAGGAGAGGCAATAGGGTACACGGCAATACATAATGAAATAAGGGGTACACGGCATTCATAAGTTAAGAAAAGAAAGGGCAGCCAAGCAAAGCAAAGGAGGATTAGCAATTCCTATCTTAATAAGACAGGATCGTGTGGAATTGTTTATAGAAGAGAGGAAGAAAGGTTAGTGTACACGGCATTCACATTGCATTCAAAGAAGGACAACCAGTAAGTGAGAAAGATCTAGGAGGAGAGAAGGCCAAGGAAGAAAAGAATTGGAAGAGCAAGAACCAATCGAAGCGACAGAAAATCGGAGGAGTCGCGGAACCGGTAAGTGATTTTTTGATTTTTGTTTAAAAGATAAGGAACCATAGGGTTCGGCCATGGTGTATGGCCGAACCCCAATGGAAGAAAATTGGTTAATTTTAAATGGGAGTTTGACGTTAATGGTATGGATTTTTAATGAGGAAAAACCATGGGAGTTGGTTAATAAATTTATATGATTCTAATGGAAGGTAATTGGTTATATTCTAAGGAATGAAAACCATGGAAAGTCATGGTTTAAATTACGGGTTCCATGGAATAAGATGAACCATAGGGTTTGGCCATGCCATGGAAAGGATGTTAATAATTTTAAGGAAAATGCTGAACCATAGGGTTCGGCCATGTTGCATGGCCGAACCCTATGGAAGGGTTTTGGTGATTTTAATGGAGGAAGATGATGATTGGTAAATTTAATTTGATCTATGGGTTGGAAAACCATAGAAGGACATTGTTTGGGTTTAATGGATTTCAAAAGGATTTAAATGGAATTATGTTAATGCAATTGGATAATTAAATTAATGGAAGCATGAACCATAGGGTTCGGCCACAATGCATGGCCGAACCCCATGTAAGAATATTGGTTAAATGTATGGATTTAAAATGGTAGTTAAATGGTTCAAGAGGAAATTAAAGGACCATAGGGTTCGGCCATGGTGTATGGCCGAACCCCATGGAGTTGTTTTGGAATTATTTGGTGATTGATTAAGATGGAGACTAGTTATTAAATTTGGAAACCTTCTAAATATAGAAGGTGGAGATAAATTTGGAAAGCTTCCAATTATGGAAGGATGGTTCTAAATTGGAAACCTTCTAAATATGGAAGGTGGAGTTTAATTTAGAAAGGATTTTAAAATAGAAGGAGGGTATTAAATTTAGAAAGTTTCTAAATATGGACTTGTTCATAAAAAAGGAAGACAACTTGAATTATGGATTCAAATAAGGAAGTTGCTATAATTGGGAAGTTATACACCATAGGATTCGGCCAAGGTGTATGGCCGAATTCCATGGACCAAATTAAGGGATTATATGGGGTTTTAAGTCATGGTTAATGGTTTGTTTTATGAATCAATATTATGGGTTTTATTTATGCAGTTGATTTATGAATCAAATTATGAGCCTATGTTACGGACCAACTTGGGAGTTTTATATTGGGTTTTACGAATGATCAATTATAGACCTATGTTTTGAACATAAACATGAGGTAATGGAGACCATGGCAGAATTGTAAATAAGGGTGAAAATGGTAGGCCATGGGTTCGGCCATGATGTATGGCCGAACCCCATGGGGAATGATTATGGATTTTATGGACTTGATATGGTTAGGTTAATGGATCAATAATGGAGCTCTAACATGGATTGGTCATGGACTTAACATAAATGATTGATTAAATATTAATTGGAGCATACCAATTTATGTTAGCCATGGATGGATGATGGCTTAAGGACTTGAAAAACGGGACAAAAATCAATATGGGAAGGTTCGACCATGTGGTATGGCCGAACCCCATGAATTATTTATTGGACTATGTGATTGGATTAAAGAAGTATGTATGGATTATTTTGGAACCTAAGCAAGGAAAATGGCTATGGGTATGTACAATGGCATTATTGTAAATAACTGAATTAATGGACCATGGGTTCGGTCATGGTGTATGGCCGAACCCCATGGGGTTTTGGTTATGGACTTAGAACATTGAAAATCAAGTGGGACTTGGTTATGATTAATTGTTATATTATAAGGTGACGGGACCTCACAAGGTGTTTAAGATCGTGAGCGGTTACAGGACGAAAGACGCAAGGACACGTAATGGTCTTTGGTAGGATTCCACCTCTTTGAAACCATGGGTTTATGTACGTTGTCCTTATCTTATTTTTGATGAAATTATATTGCAAAGTATATGTTTCAAAGCGTGATTTTAAATGCTATGTTTATATGATAAAATAACATGTGTTGGTTATGTTTAGAAAATGTGATTTTAAATGCTATATTTTGTATTTCTATATAGCATATTGGCATTTGCATCTCATGCATGGCATGGGAGGGATGAACAGTAGCCGGAGATCCACCACTCCGTCGGGGCGTCCGTAAACCAAATCGTGGGGGATACCTTGATGAGGAGCCTTCCATCAAGAGGATACTATGTAGCCGGAGATCCGCCACTCCGCCGGGGCGTTCATAAAATAATCATGGGGGATACCTTGATGTGATTTCCATCAAGAAGATTTTAGAGATCCACCACTCCTTCGGGGCGTCCTTAAAATAAACGTGGGGGACCTTGATGAGGAGCTTTCCATCAAGAGGATATTTTGTGATGGGTGGGACTCATTGCATATGATAGCATGGCATGGCATTGAATCGGCATGATTATGATCTTTATTATCATGCAAGGTTTCCGATTTTTATCTGTATGATTGGATCTCTATTATCATACGCTGTTTTGGATACGATGCTTTATAAGTATGGTATGATTCATTATAATTGGATTGATATTTATTATATCTGGATTTTTTGTACTAACCCATGTGTTAACCCTAATTGGAATACCTACTGGGCACGTTGTACTAACGCCCTACTTCGACCCTAGTTGATGATATAGGAAACAAGGGGAACGATGAACGCGAAACGGGCCAGGCATAGGAGTTTAGAGGATTATTGTAACACCCCGGATTTTCAATTTATTAATTTGTATGAAAATTACTCATTTAATTGTGAATATTAGTTATGGATCTTAAATTGGGTAAAGAGTTGGGTCATTGGCCCAATTAGGACCCAACGGTTTTGGAATTGTTTTCAATAAAAATTAAATGGAGTTGAATTTAATTTGGTATTTCAATATTATATAAGTAAGGAAGGAGATAATATTGCATGGCCGTGTATAGAGAGATTCATATCTATGATAGGCGCATGGGCTCTTTTAAAAAAGGTATGCATATTGTCTTAAATTAAATAAAGAAGTGTCTAAATTAAAAGATTGCTTAGGCTATGATTAGTGATATGCGCATAGCACATTCTAAATATGGGAAGCCAAGGTCGGCAAGTCCCAATTAAATAGACAAGGGGCGCACGGTCTAAGGGGGTTGGCTATCTTAAGCACTTTCTAATTAGTGGACCAAGGGAAGATTATAAAAGGAGAGGAGGACAAGGGCACACAGTTTTACACCCTTCATAGTCGAATTTTATTTCTCTCTCTCTCTCTCTCTCTCAAGTTCTCATTCACGGCAAGAGCAAGGGGAAGAAAAAGGCAGCCAGCAAGAGGTGTTCTTGGTTTGGAAAAATTAAGAAGAGAGGAGAAGGATTGGAAGAGCAAGAAATCAAATGGAAATGGTTAGTATTTTTAGTTGATAAATATGTTTTTGTAACGCCCTGCCCTTTTTCACTCGCTTCTTCCCGTAAATTCAGAGTCTATTTTTTTTTATAACAGAGTAGAGTGATAGAGTGCGGTGATAGAGTGCGGGACGTCATGACGTGAGCTAAGTCCGAACTTCCAAAGTCCGACCCTTAACTGGCCAACCCTATATGTGCATGGACCAAGTCCACAAAAATGGTTCACACATAGCAATATCAACTTGTGGAATAAAAATCATAACCTGCGGAATCATAACATAAATTTGCGGAAACATAATAGAACCAAGTTCTATTCCATTCAGATAGCAAAATACGTCAAGTCCTTAATCATCATTAAAACATCATAATTATCCAATAAAACATCCAACCATCCAAGTTATTACATTCCGAAATCTAGATACTTAAACACAAGTTCATGAGTAACTTTATTCAAAACATATAAAATAAGTCTTCCAAGCTCCTATGCCTGGCCCGTCTTGCGTTCACCGTTCCCCTAATTTCCTGTGTCATCAACTAGGGTAGAAGTAGGGCGTTAGAACAACGCGCCCAGTAGGTATTCCAGTTACGGCTAACACATGGTTAGTACAAAACATATATTATAACATAATATCCAAAACCATGTAAAATCCATGCCATGCAATGATGACAAATGCAATGAGTTGCACCCATCACATGTACATAAATGTACCCACCACATAGGTCTTTCGGACGCCCCGACTGAGTGTGGACCCTCCGGAATCTTCTTGATGGAAATCACATCAAGGTACCGCACATAGGTTTTTCGGATGCCCCGACGGAGTGTGACCCCTCCGGTTACAAATCCTCCACCCCATGCCATGCATGAGATGCCAATGAAATACATGCTATTTTATAACATAAACATAGCATTTAAAATCACCTTTGAAACATAATCAACACATGTTATTTATACAATTAAACATAGCATTTGAAATTCAATAATAAGGCATATCCTTTGAAATATATTTTCATCAAACATAAGATAAAACAAATGTACATAAATCCATGGTTTTCAAAGAGGTGGAATCCTACCAAAGACCGGTAACGTGTGCTTGCATCTTTCTTCCAAGAATCGATCACCGATCGCGCACCGCTTGCGAGATCCTGTTACCTTATAATATAATAATAAATCAACACCAAGTCCCACTTGATTTACAAAGTTCTAAGTCCATGACAAAACCCTATGGGGTTCTGCCATACACCATGGCCGAACCCATGGTCTAATCTTTAGTTAATTACAATTATGCCATTGTTCATAACCATAGCCCTTTTTCCTTGCTTAGGTTCCAAATAATCCATACATATTTCTTTTAATCCAAACACATAGTCCCATAAATAATTCATGGGGTTCGGCCATACACCATGGCCGAACCCTATGTCCAATATTTCCATATATTTACAAGATTGCCATTGGTTCCCTCATTCATTTAAATCTACCATAACTAAACCCTGTATTAATTCATTAACCAATCATGTCCATAAAATAAACCTCATGGGGTTCGGCCATACACCATGGCCGAACCCATGATCCTCCACTTTGGCATGAAATTACAACTTTGTCATCCATGGCTTACATAACCAATAATCCGATTCTTGCAAACATTAAAAATCATAACTCATTAAACATAAACCATAACTTTGATTCATGGGGTTCGGCCATACACATGGCCGAACCCATGATGCCTACGTTTCCATAATTAATCTCCACCTTCCATTCTTAGATAGTTTCCATAAATAATCTCCACCTTTCCATAATTGAAAGGTTTCCAAATTAATCTTCCACCCTTTCATAATTAGATAGTTTCCTAGATTAGAAACCATCTTCATAATTAGATACTTTCTAATTTCAATGTCCACCTTCTAATAATAGAAACTTTCTAATATTAAACAAACTTCCATAAATGATCTTTAGTGGGGTTCGGCCATACACGATGGCCGAACCTCACCTATAGAAACAAATCTAATTTTAGCAACTCCTTCCATAATTGGAAGCTTTCTAATTTTAGTAAACTCCTTCCATAATTGGAAGCTTTCTAATTTTAGCAACCAAAATGCATTTGCCATTCCAAAACTACCCCATGGGGTTCGGCCATACACCATGGCCGAACCCTATGGTTCATGATCTTGACCATTTAATCCCTTATTAATTTCTTTTCCATGGGGTTCGGCCATACCCATAGCCGAACCCTATGGTTCCATTCTTTTCCTCTTTTTAAATCCAAACCACCTAACCATCAAAGGTTTCCATGATCTGAAATTTAAGAACATAAACCCATAATTATTTCCATCATTCAAACTTCCATTAAAAAATCACCAATAACACCCATTAAAACCGTATGGATTTATTAACCAACACCCATGGTTTTTTCCTCACTAACAATCCATACATTAACCATATCTTCTTTCATGGGGTTCGGCCATGCATTGTGGCCGAACCCTATGGTTCATTGATTCCATTAAAAATATCAAAAACCTTTCCCAATCTTCTTCCATGGGGTTCAGCCAAACACCATGGCCGAACCCTATGGTTCTTTATTTTAAAATAAATTTATCAATTAGATACTAACCTTTTCCGATTCCTTGCTCTTCCAATCCTTCTCCTTTCTTCTTAATTTTTCCAAACCAAATACACCTCTTGCTGGCTGCTTTCTTTTTCTCCTTGCTCTTTGGAGAGAATGACAATTGAGAGAGAGGAATTAAAATTCGGTTATGGGGTTGTTAAAACCGTGTGCCCTTGTCATCTTCTCCTTTTATTACTCCCTCTTAATCCCAAGTTAGAAAGTGCTTAAGATAATCTTTCTTCCTTGATACATTAGTAACTGCCGTGTTCCCCTTATCTTAGATTAGTAATGCCGTGTGCCCTCTTGAGATAGCCATTGCCGACCCCTTGTTTCCTCTTTTAATTATCTCATGCGCATAATGTAGATATGAAATATCTCTATACACGGCCTTGCACAATCTTATTTTAAACTTGGACATTTTCTTAAAATATGCAAATCCAATTTAATTAGAAAAGTCCCTCTTTAATTTTTCTAGTATATCACCTAGATATGCATATCATTCATGCGCATAATCCTAGATTTTTACATCTAAAATTCGGTCATGCAATCTTTTATTTAAATTTAGATATAATACATCACTAATTAATTCAACCCATTTAATTTTAATAAAACCAATTCCACAATCAATTGGGTCCTAATTGGGTCATGGCCCAATTCTTTATCCATATAAGATCTAATATAAAATTCACAATTAAAATGGATAATTTTCATAAATATAATTAATTGAAAATCTGAGGTGTTACAGTTTTGAAATAAAAGAACCATAGGGTTCAGCCATGGTGTTTGGCCGAACCTCATGGAAGAAGATTGGGAGATGGTTTGATGATTTTAATGGAAAGAAAGAACCATAGGGTTCGGTCATAGTGCATGGCCGAACCCCATGGAAAGTTATGGTTTATTTTATTGGGTTATTAATATTGAAAACCATGGAGGAACATTGATTGATTAATGGAAGTTTGAATGATGGAAATAATTATGGGTTTATGTTCATAAATTTCAGATCATGGAAACCTTGGACGGTTAGGTGTTTTAGATTTAAAAGAGGGAATATAGAACCATAGGGTTTGGCCATAGTGCATGATCGAAACCCCATGCAAGGTGTTTGGTTAATTGTTAAATAAGTGTTTGATATTAATGTTATGTGATTTTGAAGGGATTAAATGGAAGATCAATGATTGGTAATTTTTAAAGAGAGGATCTTGAACCATAGGGTTCGGCCATGGTGAATGGCCGAACCCCATGGAGTTGTGTAGGTATTATTGTTGAATTTTAATGGACTGAAATAATGGTCAAGATCATGAACCATAGGGTTTGGCTATGGTGTATGGCCGAACCCCATGGAGATGGTTACTAATTTGGAAGGAAGCATGCTAAACTTGGAAACTTTCTAAATATGGACCTTCTAATTAGGGACTTGTTAATTATTAATGAAAATGGAAACTTAGGCGTCATGGGTTCGGCCATGTGTATGGCCGCACCCCATGAATCAATTTTATGGTTTGTGGATCAAAATATGGATTTAGGTGTTTGTAATTGAATGAAATGTTAACTATGGATGAGACTAATGACAAAGTTGTAATTATAGCCTAAAGTGAAAGATCATGGGTTCGACCATAATGTATGGCCGAACCCCATGAGGTCTCTTTTATGGATTTGAGTGGTTATGGAATTTATATGGACCTAATATGATTAAATGAAGGGAAGGATTAGAGTCTTATTTATGAATCATGAATCTATGATTATGGATCGGTTTGGACTTAGACATCATAGGGTTCGGCCATGGTGCTTGGCCGAACCCCATGAATCAGTTATGGGTCTATTGTGTTTATGTGTTAAGGAGTGGAAGGTTTGAAATGATTAAACCAAGGGCAAAGTTGTGAATACATGCTAAGATGGAAGGTTGGCCATGAATGGCAATCTTGTAAATATGGGGATTGGTTAATGGACTTTAAATGTTGTAAATCAAGTGGGACTTAGTTTTGATTTATTATTATATTATAACGTAACGGGACCTCACAAAGTGTTTACGATCGTGAGCGGTTATTGGATGAAAGACGCAAGGACACGTAGCGGTCTTTGGTAGGATTCTACCTCTTTGAAACCACGGGTTTATGTACATTGTGTTTATCTTATTTTTGATGAAATTATGCTGCAAGGGATATGTTTCAAATGATGATTTTAAATGCTACGTTTTATGTTACAAAAGAGCATGTGATTTAAATATGATTTTAAATGCTATGTTTATGTTATAAAATAGCATGTGTTTCATTGGCATCTCATGCATGGCATGGGGTGGAGGATTTGTAATCGGAGGGGTCACACTCAGTCGGGGCATCCGAAAAACCTATGTGCGGTACATTGATGTGCTTTTCCATCAGGAAGAAACCGGAGGGTCCTGTAACACCCTGCCCTTTTCCACCCTTTCGGAAATCAGAGTCTAATTTTTTTTTTTTTATAAATATAAGTAAAGTGGGAGAGAGCGGGGAGCGTCACGACGCGAGCTAAGTCCGGACTTCCAAAGTCCGACCCTTAACTGGCCAACCATACGCGTACGTGGACCAAGTCTACTAAAATAGTTCACACGTACTCAAACTAACTTGCAGAATAAAACATATATGCAGAATAACCATAGGATAACAATCCTATTCCATATGAGATAGCAAAGTACAAGTCATCTAACCAAAATTACTTAAATCAGATAACCATCATCAAAACTATTCACAAACCATAGCAATGTTACTAGTTATTACATATCCATGAAAATTATCCAAATAACAATATATAAGAATCCATTCCAACACCCAAGCTCCTATGCTTGGCTTCCTTCGCGATCCTCGGCCTTTCCCTTTCCCTTTCCTTTTCCTGCATCATCCTCTAAGGTAGAAGTAGGGCTTTAGACAACGCGCCCAGTAGGTATTCCGATTAGGGCTAACACATGGGTTAGTATATAAAATCCAGATATAATATACCATATCATACTTATAAAACATCGTATCAAAATCATGTATGATAACAGAGATCCAATCATACAGATAAAAACCAGTAAACTTGCATGATAATAAAGATCATATCATGCCAATTCAGTTCCATGCCATGCTAGCATATGTCTTATGCAATGAGTCCCACCCATCACATTCCTATAATCTCTTGATAGTATTCTCGTCATCAAATTACTCATTCTCTTCATCAAATTACTCCTCACGACTTACGGACGCCCTGACGGATCGTGGGTCTCCGGTTAAAGTATCCCTCACTTTACGGACGCCCCGAAGGAGTGTGGATCTCCTGTTAAAATACCCCTCACGACTTACGGACGCCGGGACGGAGCGTGGGTCTCCGGTTACATTCCATCCCACCCATGCCATGCATGAGATGCAAATGCCAACATGCTACAGAATATTACAAAACATAGCATGAAAATCACATAATTGCAACATATTGTTTGTTACCAAAATAACTTATCAAACATGAAATAAAGTCATCAAAAGTACATAATACATATCCATGGTTTCAATGATGTAGGAATCCTACCAAAAGACCGCGCAAGTGTCCTTTGCTTCTTAATCCGACAACTGCTCAAGGTCTTGCACCGTTTGTGAGGTCCCGTCACCTTGTTTATATATCAACAAGTCAAGACAATATCTATATAATTTCCAATTAAGTCTAAGTCCTTACACACACTTTGTGGGGTTCGGCCATACACCATGGCCGAACCTCACTTACTTTGTTTGATCCCTCTTTGATCTATTACTCCATCACCACTTAGTTAATCCTTTAAAAATTACTCATCTACCATTGGTAACCACCTAAGTCCACAAAATACAAGCTTGTGGGGTTTGGCCATACAACATGGCCGAACCTCACTTCCTTATTTTGGTGCCTTTCTTATAGTCCTTTGATCATTAATTTAAAACCAAGATCAAACTACCTTGATTCATACATCTAATCAATTGTACCATAATTATTTAGCCTTGATAATAACCTAAGTCCATAAAAATATCCCCCATGGGGTTCAGCCATACACCATGGCCAAACCCATGGTCCATCATTTTTGGCCATATTTACATTTTTGCCACTCATTCTTCCCTTCGTTTAATATTACTAATAACCCATGTCCATATAACAATCCACCTTAGTGGGGTTCGGCCATACCCCATGGCCGAACCTCACCAACTCAAATTTGATCTTTTTAATCCTTTCTAATTAAATCCAAATGCCATTCCAATCATCTAATTCCCTGGCCCTTAGTCCTCCATCATTGTCACTCTATGGGGTTTGGCCCTACACATGGCCGAACCCTATAATTCCTTTTATCACAATTTGGGTGTGAGACCCATACATAGTATATTTGGGATAGCCCTAGAGAGGGTGAGTCCAACAGTGGATGTAGGTTCAGGTGAACCGAACCACTATATATGGTTGTGCATGTGTGGTTTGTTTTAATGGTTTGATTCATTTGTTTATCACTTGCACACACGTTTATTCTGCTGCACATATTGTTAAATTTGATAAATTGTTTAAAAGGGATCTAAAATTGAAAACCGACCTATTCACCCCTTCTAAGTCGTGCATACTTCTAATAACGGAATTTCAATTGGCATCAAGAGCAAGGTTACTCCGTATTTGACTTAACCGTTTGGAGTTGATCCTTTTTGCTAGAACTATGCATTTGGGTGAAAGTTTAGAAATAAATAGACCTCCTTACTTCGATGGCTCCAATTACAATTATTGGAAAATAAAAATGAAAATATTTCTAATTTCCTTAGACCCAATCGCTTGGGAAGCCATCATAAAAAGTTGGTCACATCCTATTGAAGAAGTGACCATAGATTCATATAAAATGATATGACAAAAAATCTTGAACCTTTGGGATGACATTGAGAGAAGCATGTATGATGGTAATTTCAAAGCTCTCAATGCCATCATGTGTGCTGTTTCCGCTGATGATTTAAATGTAATCAAGACTTTTGAACAGCCAAGGAGGCGTGGGAATATCTGGAAAGAATTTATGAAGGTATAACTATTGATGAGAATTCTAGAATCCTCACAACCTTCAAATCTTACCATGAGGCAAACATAGACCAAGATCCTACACATAAAGCCCTTGTAGTACACACTACATTGAAAAATGATCTTGATGTAAAATCTGAGGTTTCTAAGAACACCATTCTAAACGGTGCTAAAGATTCTAGAAACAAGATTGGTTTTGGTCACAACTTGGAAATGTTGTTTTGCCCATCTTGACCCAAAAGACTAAAAAACATGTAACTTTCTTCTATTGTAACAAAACTGGCCATTTCAGACATGAATGCAAGTTAAGGACGTTGCACTTTGAAAATAAAAATATTGAAAATCATTTCAAAGGTGCAAAGAAGAAGAAAAATAATTTTAAAGGAAAATCACACCTTGAAAAGAGAAAGAAGGAAAGTTATTTTGCTAGTGTGAATTTCTCTAAGAAAAACAATGCTCCACACCATAGACATCAGTCGTACATTGGTAAATCTTATGGGAATGTGACAAGACCTCAAAATATTATGAATTGGAATAATATAATGAGGTTCTTATATCAAATTACCAGATCTAGGCTAAATATTCTAAGATGTGAAATCAAAACGCCCAACATCCGTAAATTTGAGAAGAAAGGACCGGATCAAAATTTCAAGTGGATTCAAAAGACTTAAATGATCCAGAATTTCAAATTAAATTTGTACCCACATGGATGAATTGGTATGAATCTTCAAAAGGCACAAATTGGTGTGTGATTAAATGTTTATGCATATATAATGTTGCATGATATATTTATTTCTACGATCATATATTGTGGTATTTCGTTGAGACATAATATTTGAATTATATGGTTATGATATTTTCACTAATATGGTTTTGAAATGGTTGCCATATCATGCAATCAAATATTGAGAAGCAACATTTTCACCGAGTTGTTCATTCTTTACTATCTTGTTGTGGTTGATTAAGTGGAATGAACATTTATATATGTATGCATCAATGTGAGTGTTCTTTTCATTGTTCAAATGGATTGTGACTAAATATTTAGAATAGTGAATATCTAATGTCCAAATTCCAGTTTGAATAAAGGGATAAGATCAAAATTTAAAATAAGTTCAAAATTAAAAGATCTGAAAAATCCAATTTAATTGGTATCATCCCTCCACCCATCTTCCTTCAATGTGAAATGGGTTCAGAAGGTGAGAGGGTGTGTTTAGGCCCCTTGATGTTTTCAGATCCTCCTTGTGCCTAATAGGAAAATGTATTTTTTGAGGATCTGACAAATTGGTTGGTGGTGGATCTTTCTTAGTTTCAAATATTGGAATAAGTGCTTATTTAAAACTGATGTTTTGTTAAATATGTTTCTCCATGATATTATTGTGTAGTACCCTTTGTCAATTTATGACAAAAAGGGGGAGAAAAATGGTAGAGAAAAATGGTACTAATGTTGAGGGGGAGAAATTTCAAAATCCCACCTAGTTGCCTATGTCTTTTGTAGGAATTTTTTTACAGGCATCATTTCAAGGGGAGAAAAAAAGAAGGTGGAGAGAAGCGTTAGTGCAAGAAATTCAAGTCTTGATATGGTCATTGTTTGAGTTGTATCTTTTTAAGGACTTGTATTTTATTGTAAAGGGAAATTGGTGTAATGGGTAGATCTTAGATTTTGTCACGAAATTGACAAAGGGGGAGATTGTAAGTGCCCCGGTTCGTCCGAGTCACCCTTATTGTCAATTACGTGACTCATTTGGACTTGCCTTGGATGAATAAGAAGATTTACTATGAAGTTGAAGCTCTACACTGAATACTGTATTGGCACACAGGTAAGTGAACCGTAGGAGACCTTAGGCTAAGTCAAATACCTTAGAAGTCAATTGGAAATAAAGTGAATAAGTGACTTTCAGCCTCGAGGTCTCATGGAATCTGCCGAGGCCACAGCCAGTTATGCTGAGCTGAGCTGAGTCTAGCTGACCCTGTAACGCCCCGCCCTTTTTCACTCGCTTCTTCTCGTAAATTCAGAGTCTATCTATTTTTTATTTTTTATAACAGAGTAGAGTGATAGAGCACGGGACGTCATAACACGAGCTAAGTCCGAACTTCCAAAGTCCGACCCTTAACTGGCCAACCCTATGTGTGTATGAATCAAGTCCATGAAAATGGTTCACACATCGCAATATCATCTTGCGGAATAAAAATCATAACCTGGGGAATCATAACATCAATTTTGCGGAAGCATAATAGAACTAAGTTCTATTCCATTCAGATAGCAAAGTACGTCGAGACATTATCATCATTATCATACTGCAATTATCCAATATGAACATCCAACCATAGCAATTCATCTACGTTATTACATTCCGAAATCTGGATACTCTAAATACAAATCCCTGAGTATCTTAAACAAAATATAAAACTAAAAGCGTTCCAAGCTCCTATGCTTGTCCCTTTCTGCGTTTACCGTTTTCCTCGTTTCCTGCATCTTCCACTAAAGGGTAGAAGTAGGGCGTTAGTACAACGCGCCCAGTAGGTATTCCAATTAGGGTTAACACATGGGTTAGTACCAAAAATCTAGATATAATATATATCAAAACTAGTTATAATAAATCATGCCATACTTATAAAGCATCGTATCCAAAACAGTGTATGATAATAGAGATCCAATCATACCGATTAAAACTACAAAACTTGCATGATAATAAAGGTTATAATCATGCCGAATCAATGCCATGCGATGCTTTCATATGCAATGAGTCCCACCCTATCAAAAACTCATAGTGTCCTTTTGATGGAATTCTCATCATCAAGGTATACTTCCACGAGTGTTTTACGGACGCCCCGATGGAGTGTGGATCTCCGGATATATAGTATCCTCTTGATAGAATTCTCATCATCAAGGTATCCCCTGATGGAATGCTCATCACCAGGGTCTTCATACATAGTATTCCTCTTGATGGGATTCTCATCATCAAGGTATTATACATAATATCCTCTTGATGGAATTCTCATCATCAAGGTATCCCCCACGAGTGTTTTATGGACGCCCCAACGGAGTGTGGGTCCCCGGTTACCTGTCATCCCTCCCATGCCATGCATGAGATGCAAATACCACATGCTATGCAATTATACAAAATCATTGCATTTAAAGGCTCATATTTAAAACACATGCTATTTTATCAAATAAACATAGCATATAAAATCACCATTCGAAACATATCCTTTGCAATATAAAATCATCAAAATAAGATAAAGACAATATACATAAACCCATAGTTTCAAAGAGGTGGAATCCTACCAAAGACCGCTAACGTGTGCTTGGGTCTTTCGTCCGGTAACCGCTCACAATCGTAAACACCTTGTTAAGTCCCGTTGCCTTATAATATAATAACAAATCAAAACCAAGTCCCACTTGATTTATAATATTTTAAGTCCAAAAACCAATCTCCATGGTTTATCATTTTCAGCTGATATTACCAAATTGCCATTGGTCTAATATTTTATTAACAAGTTGTTCATTTAACCCAACATACGTAACCCTATGTTCATCGAGCAATCCCCATGGGATTTGGCCACACACCATGGCCAAACCCATGGTCCCTTATTTTCATATATTTTTGAAATTGCCATTGTTCATAACCATAGCCCTTTTTCTCTTTGCTTAGTTTCCAAATCATCCATACATGCTTCTTCTAATCCAAAACACATAGTCCATAAAATAATTCATGGGGTTCGGCCATACACCATGGCCGAACCCAATGTCTAATATTCTCACATATTTACAAAAATGTCATCCATGGCTTACATAACCAATAATCCGATCATTGCAACATTAAAATCATAATTGGTTAAACATAGACCATAATTTGATTCATGGGGTTCGGCCATACACATGGCCGAACCCATGATGCCTAAGTTTCCAAAAATAAAATCCACCCTTCCATATTTGGAAGGTTTCCATAATCGTCTTCCATGGTCTATAAATAGGTACATTCTTATTCCAATGTCCACTTCCAAGAATAGAAACTTTCCCCCTTTAAACTCTTCTTTCTGAAATTTCGTTACTAGAAGTATGCAAGACCTAGAGGGGGGTGAATAGGTTGGTTTTCAATTTTAGTTCGCTTTTAAATAATTTATCAAATTTAACAATATGCGCAGCGGAATAAACGTGTGTGCAAGTGATAAACAAATGAATCAAACCATTAATGCAAACCACACATGCATAACGATATAGTGGTTCGGTTCACCTGAACCTAGATCCACTGTTGGACTCACCCTCTCTAGGGCTATCCCAAATATACTATGTAAGGGTCTCACACCCAAATAGTACAGCCTAGTTTTTTTATAGAGGTTCAACCCAATCGGTCTAATCGTATACATCTATTTTTTAGAGTGGTTCGAACACACTGTTCTAATCCACTTTACAATGTGTGAAATAAAATAAAGAATAAATATTTGCCTTGGGCCTTGACCGTTTTTCTTTAAGCTCTTTCTTCTTTACTGAATCTGTGTGCTCGTTTCCATTAGTTTAGCTCCATCAAAATGACTATCGGCACAGCAGTATAGGACAAGGGTATGACTGGTTTTATAGTCCTATATGAACACCTTACTCTTCATCAGGATTGGGGTATTGATTACCCAAACATTCACTAAGGAAGATGATGAAGAAGGTGTCTAGAGGGAAGGCCGAATATCACTCACTGGTAATCCTGTTCCTGAGTTTTTTTTCTGTGTGTATTCAGTCATCTTTACTGAAGTCTTACTGTTATTTTATAAGGCAGATTAATTTCTGCAGTAAGTCACGCCTGCGAGGCCTCGCTGCTTCTGATGAGGCCTTGCCAGGGGTAATTTCTGGAAAGACAGCACACATGTGCAGTGTCACCTATCTAGACAGACCAGCCAGATACCAATCAGATATCAGCCACCTCATCTCCACCGTGCATGACTTGCAATTCATTTATCTTAGCCATTAAGCAAGGATTAGATGGGAATATTGTAAGGTGGATTACAAATCATGGAGGAGCCTTTCCATACTTGTCATGGACAACTCCCCAAGGATATTCAAATTTAAATTTAAGAGAGGTGGCAACATCTCACCATGGATAAATTTGTTTACCATAATAGGCTTCCAATTAATTTACCATAATTACCCATCTCACCATATAGATAATTTTATTTACCATAATAAGTTTCCAATAAATTTACCATAATTACCTCTCAATTAAACAGTCACAGATTTTAACTTTCTAAAACTGTCAGAGACTAAGTCAGCTCGACACAGGGTTAGCTGCACTCAGTTCAGCATAACTGGCTGCGAGGCCTCGGCAGATTACATGAGGCCTCGAGGCTGAAAGTCACTTATTATCTTATTTTTCCAATTGACTTCTAAGGTATTTGACTTAGCCTAAGGTCTCCTACGGTTCACTTACCTGTGTGCCAATATCGTATTCGGTGTAGATGCTTCAACTTCATAATAGATCTTCTTATACATCCAAGGCAAGTCCAACTAAGTCACGTAATTGACAATAAGGGTGACTCGGACGAACCGGGGCACTTGCAATTTCTATATTTAGAAGGTTTATAACTTTAGAAACTTACTTAATAAGCAACCTCCTTCCATAAATGGAAGGTTTCCAAATTAAGTAAACCTTTCCATAATTAGATTGTTTCCATAACCTACTCTTTTCTATAATTGGAGTGCTTTCCAATTTAGCAACTCCTTCCATATTTAGACTTCCCTTTCCATAATTAAACTCTAGTGGGGTTCGGCCATGTACCATGGCCGAACCTCACCCATAGAAACAATTCATTATCATTCATTTAAACAAGAACCCATATCTTTTTATTTGATCAATCAACCAACATTTAATAAAAATTCCTTAATAAATTATATCCTTAAAGAACCTCATGGGTTTCGGCCATACATCATGGCCGAACCCATGATCCTCCTAACTTCCATTTTAAACTCTTTTAAAACAATATAATTCTCCATGGTTTTTATCATTCGAATTTCCCATAACTCTTATTTAAAATTCAACATTAATCTTCTTCCATTTTAATCAAATAATTTCACTGACATCCTTCATGGTTTTTAATCCTCAAAACCATGAATTAACCAAAGTTCCTCCATGGGGTTCGGCCCTTCATCATGGCCGAACCCTATGGTTCAACAACTCCTCTTTAAACCCTTTAAATTATCCAACACTTCCCATGGGTTTTCATTATTCAAATCCATTATTTCAAACCCATGTTCTTCATTACATAATTATCAAAACCCTTTTAGAAATCATAACCCATTAACATCAAATTCACTAATAAAACCAACACAACTCCATGGGGTTCGGCCATATACCATGGCCGAACCCTATGGTTCATAATCTTTCTCCAAAAGTTATTAATATCCTTTCCATTTAAAACAACCATAGTCCCTAAACAATTATTGGAATCACTTACCGGTTCCGCCACTCCTTCGGTTATCCCTCGCTTGATCTTTCTCTTCTCCTCCTTAGCCTCTTCTCATTTCCTTCTTCTTGATCTTGCTAGCCATGACCACCTTGTTTTGCTGCTCTTGTGCTTGCTGCCATGTGCCTCTCTTTAACAATGGGTATCCGTGTGCCCCTCTCTTCTCTCCTTATATTACTTCTCCTTGATCCCAACTTGGGAGGTGCCATGCGCCCCTCCTTACCTTTCCTTTATTACTACCCCTTGGACAATCTTAGAAGGTACTAAGATTGTTTGCAATACCCATTGCCGTGAGCCTCTTGCTACAATACCCATTGCCGTGTGCATTACCCCTTGTTTTATAAAAATTCCAATCTATACTTAGATAGTATCATTTGCCCTTGATGCCTCTTCCATTTTATTAAAACCTTCCTTAATTGCACTTCCCATTTTAACTTCCAACTTCTAAACTTAGAAACTTACTAACTTAATAACCATTTTTCATATTTAGACACTTTCCAAATTTATCTTCAATGTTTCCATATTTAGACACTTTCCAAAGTTAGCTTCAATGTTTCCATATTTAAACACTTTCCAAATTTAGCATCTATATTTCCATATTTTGGCACTTTCCAAATTTAGCCATTGCCTTAATTTATCTCCCACTGGTTCATACTTAGAAGGTTCTATGCGCCCCCTTCCCTTTTGCTTTATAAAAACTTTCCTCTTAATTCTAATTAGAAGGTGCCGATCCTCTATCTTAGCAATTCCTTTAATTCCACTCTTAACCAAGGAAAGACCCTTTATAAAATGATCTTATGCGCATTTACTTGGATATCCAAATCCACATTCAACCATGCATCCTTTCTTCTTTTTTATTAGAAAGTCCCATGCGCATATCTCATAGATTTCATCTCTTCATGCGACCATAACAATCTATCTCCAACCCTTTTCATACGCATACAATCTTCCAACTCCTAAAATCTTTCCATGTCAACCCCATCTTATTTATTTGAAACCATTTACCAAAACCGTTGGGTCTTAATTGGGGCAATGACCCAATTCTTTGCCCAATTTAAGATCCATAACTAATATTCATAATTTAAATGGGTAATTTCCATAAATATTTATAACTTGAAAATCCGAGGTGTTACAAACCCTGTGTCGAGCTGACTCAGTCTCTTAAAGATTTAGAAAGTTAAAATATATGTCTATTTAATTGAGAGGAAATTATGATAAATTGATTGGAAGCTTATTATAGTAAATAAACTTATCCACATAGTGAGATGGGTAATTATGGTAAATTGATTGGAAGCTCATAATGGTAAATAAATTTATCCATATGGTGAGATGCTGCCACCTCTCTTAAATTTGAATTTGAATATCCTTGGGGAGCTGTCCATGACAAGTATGGAAAGGTTCCTCCATGATTTGTAATCCACCTTGCAATATTCCCATCTAATCCTTGATTAGTGGCTAAGATAAATGAATTGCAAGTCATGTACGGTGGAGATGAGGTGGCTGATATCTGATTGGTATCTGGCTGGTCTGTCTGGATAGGTGACACTGAACATGTGTGCTGTCTTTCCAGAAATTACCGCTGGCGAGGCCTCATCAGAAGCAGCGAGGCCTCGCAAGCGTGACTTACTGCAGATCTTAAATCTGTTTATAAAATAACAGTAAGGCTTTTGTTTTAGATGACCGAATACACACAGAGAAAACTAGGAACAAGATTACAGTGTGTGATCAGTCGGCCTTCCCTCTAGACACCTTTTTCATCATCTTCCTTAGTAAATGTTTGGGTAATCAATACCCCAATCCTGATGAAGAGTAAGGTGTCCATATAGGACTATAAAACCTGTCATACCCAAGGCCTACTGTTGTGCCAATGAATACTTTGATGATGCTGATTTGATGGAAAAGAGCACACAGATTCAGTAAAGAAGAAAGAGCTTAAAGGAAAACGGTTAAGGGCCAAGGCAAGTATTTCTTCTTCGTTTTATTTCAAACATTGTAAAGTGGATTAGAACAGTGTGTTCGAACCACTCTAAAAAATAGGTATAGAGGATTAGACCGATTGGGTTGAACCTCTATAAAAAACTAGGTTGTACAATTTGGGTGTGAGACCCATACATAGTATATTTGGGATAACCCTAGATAGGGTGAGCCCAATAGTGGATGTAGGTTCAGGTGAACTGAACCACTATATATCGTTGTGCATGTGTGGTTTGTTTTAATGGTTTGATTCATTTGTTTATCACTTGCACACACGTTTATTCCGCTGCACATATTGTTAAAATTGATAAATTGTTTAAAAGGGAACTAAAATTGAAAACCGACCTATTCACCCCTTCTAAGTCGTGCATACTTCTAGTAATGGAATTTCACATAGAGGGAACATGAAAGGATGTTAATATTTTTAATGGAATATATATTGCATGGCCGAATTTTAGATATCCATATCTATGATTTTATACTAGAATATCTTGAGAAGATATCTAAGATTAAGTGGAAAGATTTTAGGATGGTCCTAAAATGGGTCACACGTTGGGATTAGGCAATGATATCTTATTGCCAAATAATAAGATGTCTATAATTAATTATATTCGCATGATGTATGGATTATTTTTAAAAATGAGTCCTTACTTTTATTAAGAGAAATACTAGGGATTTGCAGGAAAGAAAGGGTTTGACACTAAGGCAATTGTTAAACACAATGGGCACATAACACATTCTAAATTTAGATTAAGGTTGGCCGTGAGGAAGTTTTTATGAAGGAGAGGGGCACATATCATATCCTAAATTGGGACTCTCCAAAGAAAGAAAGACAAGGGGCGCATGGCACCTTCTAATCTAGGATAGGATTAAAGGGAAGGTTTAATTAAGGAAAGGAACAAGGAGCGCATAGCACCTTCTAAGTTGGGATTAAATTGGAAGTAATAAAGGAGAGGCAATAGGGTACACGGCAATACACAATGAAATCAGGGGTGCACGGTATTCATAAGTTAAGAAAAGAAAGGGCAGCCAAGAAAAGCAAAGGACGAATAGCAATTCCTATCTTAATAAGATAGGATCGTGTGGAATTGTTTATAGAAAAGAGGAAGAAAGGTTGGCATTCACATTGCATTCAAAAGAAAGGCAGCCAGCAAGTGAGAAAGATCTAGGAGGAGAGAAGGCCAAGGAAGAAAAGAATTGGAAGAGCAAGAACCAATCGAAGCGAGGGAAAACCGGAGGAGTCGTGGAACCAGTAAGTGATTTTATGATTTTTGTTTGAAAGATAATGAACCATAGGGTTTGGCCATGGTGTATGGCCGAACCCCAATGGAAGAAAATTGGTTAATTTTAAATGGGAGTTTGACGTTAATGGTATGGATTTTTAATGAGGAAAAACCATGGGAGACGGTTAATAAATTTATATGGTTCTAATGGAAGGTAATTGGTTATATTCTAAGGAATGAAAACCATGGAAAGTCATGGTTTAAATTATGGGTTGCATGGAATAAGATGAACCATAGGGTTCGGCCATGTGGCATGGCCGAACCCCATGGAAAGGATGCTAATAATTTTAAGGAAAAGGGCTGAACCATAGGTTCGGCCATGTTGCATGGCCGAACCCCATGGAAGGGTTTTTGTGATTTTAATGGAGGAACATGGGTCATATTTTTATGGATGATGATTGGTAAATTTAATTTGATCTATGGGTTGGAAAACCATGGAAGGACATTGTTTGGGTTTAATGGATTTCAAAAGGATTAAATGGAATTATGTTAATGCAATTGGATCATTAAATTAATGGAAGCATGAACCATAGGGTTTGGCCACAATGCATGTCCGAACCCCATGTAAGAATATTGGTTAAATGTATGGACTTAAAATGGTAGTTAAATGGTTGAAGAGGAAATTAAAGGACCATAGGGTTCGGCCATGGTGTATGGCCGAACCCCATGGAGTTGTTTTGGAATTATTTGGTGATTGATTAAGATGGAGAATGGTTATTAAATTTGGAAACCTTCTAAATAAGGAAAGTGGAGATAAACTTGGAAACCTTCTAAATATAGAAGGTGGAGATAAATTTGGAAAGCTTCCAATTATGGAAGGATGGTTCTAAATTGGAAACCTTCTAAATATGGAAGGTGGAGTTTAATTTAGAAAGGATTTTAAAATAGAAGGAGGGTATTAAATTTAGAAAGTTTCTAAATATGGACTTGTTATTCAAAAAGGAAGGCAACTTGAATTATGGATTCAAATATGGAAGTTGCTATAATTGGGAAGTTATACACCATAGGGTTCCGCCAAGGTGTATGGCCGAACCCCATGGACCAAATTAAGGGATTATATGGGGTTTTAAGTCATGGTTAATGGTTTGTTTTATGAATCAATATTATGGGTTTTATTTATGTAGTTGATTTATGAATCAAATTATGAGCCTATGTTATGGACCAACTTGGGAGTTTTATATTGGGTTTTACGAATGATCAATTATAGACGTATGTTTTGAACATAAACATGAGGTAATGGAGACCATGGCAGAATTGTAAATAAGGGTGAAAATGGTAGGCCATGGGTTCGGCATGGTGTATGGCTGAACCCCATGGGGAATGATTATGGATTTTATGGACTTGATATGGTTAGGTTAATGGATCAATAATGGAGCTCTAACATGGATTGGTCATGGACTTAACATAAGTGATTGATTAAATATTAATTGGAGCGCACCAATTTACGTTAGCCATGGATGGATAATGGCTTAAAGACTTGAAAAAAGGGACTAAAATCAATATGGTAAGGTTTGGACATGTGGTATGGCCGAACCCCATGAATTATTTATTGGACTATGTGATTGGATTAAAGAAGTATGTATGGATTATTTTGGAACCTAAGCAAGGAAAATGGCTATGGGTATGTACAATAACATTATTGTAATTAACTGAATTAATGGACCATGAGTTCAGCCATGGTGTATGGCCGAACCCCATAGGGTTTTGGTTATGGACTTAGAACATTGAAAATCAAGTGGGACTTGGTTATGATTAATTGTTATATTATAAGGTAACGGGGCCTCACAAGATGTTTACGATCGTGAGTGGTTACCGGACGAAAGACGCGGGGATACGTAACGGTCTTTGGTAGGATTCCACCTCTTTGAAACCGTGGGTTTATGTACATTGTCCTTATCTTATTTTTGATGAAATTATGTTGCAAAGTATATGTTTCAAAGTATGATTTTAAATGCTATGTTTATATGATAAAATAACATGTGTTGGTTATGTTTAGAAAATGTGATTTTAAGTGCTATATTTTGTATTTCTATATAGCATATTGGCATTTGCATCTCATGCATGGCATGGGAGGGATGAACAGTAGCCGGAGATCCACCACTCCATCGGGGCGTCCGTAAAACAAATCGTGGGGAATACCTTGATGAGGAGCTTTCCATCAAGAGGATACTATGTAGCCGGAGATCCACCACTCCATCGGGGCATCCGTAAAATAATCGTGGGGGATACCTTGATGAGGAGCTTTCCATCAAGAGGATATTTTGTGATGGGTGGGACTCATTGCATATGATAGCATGGCTGGCATTGAATCGGCATGATTATGATCTTTATTATCATGCAAGGTTTTCGGTTTTTATCTGTATGATTGGATCTCTATTATCATACACTGTTTTGGATATGATGTTTTATAAGTATGGTATGATTTATTATAACAGGATTGATATTTATTATATCTGGATTTTTGGTACTAACCCATGTGTTAATCCTAATTGGAATACCTATTGGGCGCGTTGTACTAACGCCCTACTTCTACCCTAGTTGATGACACAAGGAACGAGGGGAACGATGAACGCGAAATGGGCCAGGCATAGGAGCTTGGAGGATTATAGCTTATATTTTGTTTAAGATACTCATGGGCTTGTATTTTGAGTATCTAGAAGTGGAATTGTAATAACTTAGATGAATTTGCTATGGATGGATATTTTATTGGATAATTGCATTATGATAATTATGATTAAGGACTTGACATACTATGCTATCTGAATGGAGTAGAATTGTGTTCTATTATGTTTCCGCATGTTATGATTTTTATTTCGCATGTTTATATTGCTATGTGTGAACCGTTTTCTTGGACTGAGTCCATGCACACATAGGGTTGGCCAGTTAAGGGTCGGACTTTAGAAGTTCGGACTTAGCTCGTGTCGTGACGTCCCGCTCTCTATCCCTCTTCGTTTATATATATATATAAAAAAAAAAATAGACTCTGATTTTATGGGAAGAAGTGAGTGAAAAAGGGCGGGGCGTTACACCTAGAGCCACCTCTCCAAATCCAGTCTATACAATCATCATCTTAGAGCTAGGCCATCCATTCAATCATCCATCTAGGATAACCATAGAATCTTAACCCTTCATGTATTATCATATCATTTATTAAATTCATCTCAACCATCCATTAGTAAGCCATTAGATCTTAACCCATTTAATCATAGCCATCCATTCATAAAATCCTAGATCTAGATATTAACCCATTTAATTATAGCCATCAATTCTCTCAAGCCATTTCCAATCTCTACCTTTTTTCCTTCCTTGCTTAAGTCCCAAGCCAAATTGATCCGCATGTCATTAAATTCATGTATACCCTTGTAGCCCTAGTCTCTTTCATCTTAAAATCTCAAGAGACAAGGAGTCATACACGAATTTTACATGTGTGCCTCTCATATTGTAATTTAATTTTTATTGTCTTTCATGTAATTTTTCCAATGATTTGTACATGAATTCTTTCATTAAATAAATAAAAGATAAGTTTTCAGAACCCTTGAAACATCCAATTTTCTAATTTCTTTTATGATAGTTTTGATTTAATTTTAACTTTGTAATCTTTGTTTATTTAATTGGACATGAACTAGTTAGAACTTAGGTTGTAAGTGTTGAATCTAAGTTACTAAAGTACAGTTATTTAAATTAATGCTTATGAATTTAACTTTAAAGAAAAGCATGAATAAAGATTTAAATTTTTACGTGAATTTCATATCTAGATTTTTTATTTGTTTACATGCTTTTGGACTAGATTGATCTAGTTTACCACCTTCAAATTATGTCTTGTCTTGTTTGTTCATTTATTTTAATTGTCAATTTATTTTCTTTACTTGTTTTATTTTGTTAAGTTCTTTGTTGTATTTTCTCGATTTATTTTTGTTGTTCAATCTATTGTCATTCTTTATTTTGTTCTATATTTTTGTATTTATTTCTTGTATTCTATCCACCTTCTCAACATGTATTAATTGATGTGAGATTTCAATAAATTGGATCTTTAATTTTGCGTTCTTAAACTGGGATGTGAGATTGTATATAAAGTATGTATTAAAGCCATTGCAATTATCTTAATCGGATTTTAAAGTTGAAATAATTGGTTATATTTTAGAATTAATTTATGTTCACATTACGGATCTATTTATTTAAAAATTGAAAATGATTAACTTAAAGTTATAACTATAAGGCTAGAATTTGATTTCTATGATGGGATTAATTTAAAGATCTATATCTCTTCTACAACCTACAAAATTCCAATTTCATATATTTTGTTTTCTTTCATATAACTTGTTCCTTGTGGGATCGATCTTGTACTCTTAACGCTATACTATACATGGCTCGTGCGCTTGAGAGTAATGAGTAATAAATTTAAGATTTGAAATGCACAACAATACATCATTCAATCATGCAAATAAACAATATGTTTAACATACTGAAACTGAAATATACCACATGGAAATTGAGTTTCCATGGAATGCATGGTTTTCCAAGAAAGACTAGTGCTATAGCCAGGAAAAGCATAGTTTAAGTTTGTAGTCACCAATTCCTTTTTCATATCATAACACTTGGACTATTTGAACTCACTTACCTCTAGAGTTCAATCTACAATGGTTTTAAGATATGAAATTGTATCTAAAACCAAAGCAACACATGACTAGACTGTGGTGTATCTCTTAGGTACCCATATTATTGAGTTTGGTCTCTCATACACATTCCTTTGGGCATACCTTAGGGGTCCAAACATTGGGTGTCTTAATTCCTTCAAGACTTGATCAAGTTGTCTTTAAAAGGAGTCTTGCCTTGCGTCCACCTTCCTTGGGGGTACATGTCTTTTAACTTTAGTTTTTGGTGGATGCATTTTAGGCCTAACATTTGGAGGGTGGTTAAGGGATTTAACTTCAAGTGCCTCTTCTTAAGGTTGCATTCCATCTTTTAATGTCCAACATTATGACAATAAAAACATTTCCCCTTGGGGCTCTAGGCACATTACCGTTAACAACAACTCTTTGGACAATAGATCCATTGGTTTCTAGTGAGGAACCAATACCCGATCTATCGCCAAACTTTTTACCTATCAGTTAAAACCAAGTCCCACTTGATTTACAACAATGTCCAAGTCCATAAATGAAACTTGTGGGGTTCGGCCATACACCATGGCTGAACCTCACCCCTTTTGTTTTAATTTCTTTCTTTGGTTTATTAATCAATAACCCCTAAGTTAAACATTTAATCACTTCCCTTTTATTTAATCCCACATACATAAACCCTAAGTCAATCAAAACAATCCCCATGGGGTTCGGCCATACACCATGGCCGAAACCATAGTCTTTCATTTTTGACCATATTTACAACAATGCCATTATGCATATCCATAGCCATTTACCTTTGCTTATTTTCATAAGACTTATGTTCCAAAATAATCCATACAAATAGTTCATGGGGTTCGACCCTACACCATGGTTGAACCCTATGTCCAATATTTTCACATATTTACAATTTTGCCATCCATGGCTAACGTAACCCATTACTCTAATAAAAAACCGATTAATCATCTAACATACATCAAACCATAAGTTCAGCAAACTTTCGCCATGGGGTCCGGCCATACACCATGGCCGAACCCATGGTCCAATAATTCACGTAATTACCATTTTGCCATCCGTGGCTATCATTCCATTTAATCAATCACCATATTAAATCAATCTATATTTTCGCATGGTCTCCATTTAAAATTAAAACATAAATAACCTTTCCCATCATTTTAAATCCATTAAAATTATTAATATCCTTTCCATGGGGTTCGGCCATGCCACATGGCCGAACTCTACGGTTCATCATCAACATTCATCCCTTAGTCTTATTCCATGGTCTCCATTTAATCCCTTCAAAACATTGATATTCCTTACATGGTTTCCAACCAACAACCATGTCTTTCCATTAAATTTAATACCATGATCATCCCATAATTATTTATGGGGTTCGGCCGTACTCCATGGCCGAACCCATGGTCTAAGGTTCTTCACAAAATTATTATTAAAAATACTCATTCATCTCCCAATTTTCTTCCATGGGGTTCGGCCATACATCATGGCCGAACACTATGGTTCTTTTCTTTTAAACAAAATTTATAAAATACTAACCGGCTCCGATTGATTCTTGCTCTTCCAATCCTTCTCCTTTCTTCTTGATTTTTCCCAAAACTGAGAACACCTCTTGCTGGCTGCCTCCTCCTTCTCTTTGTGTAATGCCGAGAATAATCTTGAGAGGGAGAGAGAATTTGGCTATGTGTGTAAGCCGTGCGCCCCTCCTTGTTGCCTCTTTTATTATTTCCAATTGGTCCCAATTTAGAAGGTATCAAGTTAGTAATTCCCTTATGCGCAAATTCATAGATTGCATAACCAATATTCGGCCACGCACAATTATCTCCTTTATTATTTATATAATACTGCAATACTAATTTAAATTCAGCCCCATATAATTTATTGAAACCAATTCCACAACTGTTGGGTCTTAATTGGGCAATGACCCAACATTTTGCCCATATAAAATCCATATCTAATAATTCAAAAATTAAATGGGTAATTTTTCATAAATATAACAAACTTAAAAAATCCAGGGTGTTACAGTACAACCCTCTTTTTAAAATTTTCATCCTGAAAATCTAGTGAAGTAGGGTTTCAAATATTTACACAAATAGCTCAGGATGAGCTTTTCTCATTTCTGACTCGAGTTCCCATGTGGCTTCCTCAATGCCATGTTGATCCCATACCACCTTGACAAACTGGATCGCTCGGTTCCGTAATACCCTTTGTTCTGTGTCCACCACTCGGACAGGCTTCTAGACGTATGTCACGTCGCTCTGGACCTCTATGTCTTGTATGTTCAGCACATGAGAGGGATCAAGATTGTACTTCCTCAACATCGATATATGGAACACATCGTGTAAAGATGCCAACTGTGATGGGATTGCCATGCGCCCCTTCTTTTGCCTATAATTAGTAGTTGCCGATTTTAATCAAGGGAAAAAACCCTTTTTAGATATATTCTAACACATCATACGCATATCTCCTTAGATGTGTAAATCCCATTCACACAGCCACGCAATATATCCTTATTTAGTAATCCCCTTATGCCGTGCGCCCTTGCTTGTGTCTCAAATAGAAAGTGCTATGCGCCCTTGTTCGCCTTGCCAGGGTGATAACGAAGTGCGAACTCATAATCTGCCAGATATTCCATCCATCTGCGCTGCCTCAAGTTGAGGTCTTTCTGATCAAACAAGTATTTCAAGCCCTTATGATCTGAAAACACTTCAAATTTCTCGCCATATAGATAATGTCTCCAGCTTTTGAAAGCAAAGACCACTGCGGCTAGTTCAAGATCGTGCGTAGGATAGAGGCGTTCATGTATTTTCAATTGTCTTGAACCATAGGCCACCACACGATGACTTTGCATGAGTGAACACCCCAGTCCCTCTCCTGAAGCATCACATTGTACTTCATAACCCTTGCCTCTTTCCCGCAAAATTAAAATAGGTGCAGTTGTAAGTCTATTTTTCAACTCCTCAAATCTCTGGTTGCACAAATCTGACCACTCAAATTTGACTCCTTCCTGAGTGAGTCGGGTCAATGGAGATACAATCTTGGAGAAATCCATAATAAACTTTCTGTAATAACCAGCCAATCCCAAGAAGCTACGGATCTCGGTTATATTTTTCGGTGCTTTCCAATCTCTTACTGCTGCCACCTTGTCCTGATCCACAACTATAGCTTCTGCTGATATAACATGCCCCAAAAGGTTGACCTCAGATAACCAAAACTCACAGTTGCTGGCTTTGGCAGATAGTTTGTTCTTCCTCAAAGTGTCCAGAACTATCCTCAGGTGCTCAGCGTGTTCTTCCTTACTTTTGCAATAAATCAGGATGTCATCAATAAACACAATTACAAATTGGTCCAAGTAGGGACGGAAGATCATGTTCATTAGATCCATGAACACAGCCGGTGCATTGGTGAGTCCAAACGGCATGACTACAAACTCAAATAGTCCATACCGCGTTCTGAAAGTTGTTTTTTCAATGTCCTCCTCACTAATTGGGATTTGATGGTATCCGGACATCAGGTCAATCTTAGAGAAATGACTGGAACCTCTAAGTTGATCAAATAAGTCAGCGATCCTGGGTAGAGGGTACTTGTTTCTGACCGACAGCTGGTTCAGTTTTCTGTAATCCACACACATACGGAGTGAACCATTCTTCTTCTTCACAAATAAAATCGGAGCTCCCCAAGCCGATGTACTATTCCGAATACACACCAATCTAAGCAGTTCATCAATCTGCTTCTTGAACTCGGACATCTCAGCTAGTGCCATCCGGTAGTGTGCTAATGACACTGGTGCAGTGACAGGGTACAGCTTAATTTCAAAATTGATCTCCCTCATGGGAGGCAAGCTAGGGAGTTCCTTTGGAAATACATCCGCATAGTCCCTTACTATTTCCGGATGTTCCGTCACCGCTGCCTTGTTAATTTGGATACTATTCAATACTAGGTGATCCAACCCTTCATGCAGTCTGCTTTGTTTGTCAGTACGCACCACATGTTGTTTTCCCTCGGGTGACCAAAATGTTACCCTACGGCGATAGCAATCAATATTGACCTTAAAGCTAGCCAACCAGTCCATGCCGAAGATAATATCGTACTCTGTCATATCGAGTACCAAATAGTTGAACTCAAATCTGAGTCCTGCGAGGTCAGTATTCACTGCTGTGCATATAAGCCCCAATGATGTGTCTCTGACGGGGGATACAATAGTGAGTGATGTGGACAGTTTTTGTACTAAAGTTCCAGTTGCAGACATGAATGCAGTAGATATGAAAGAGTGGGATGCTCCCGAATCAAATAATGCAAAGGCGTAGGAACTACTGACTACTGCCATACCTTGAAACACAGAGTGATCCTCTACTGCTGGAGGTGCTAAGGTGAATAACCATCCAAATCCTGTAGGCGGTTGTCCCGCCTGGTTAAATGTTCTGCCTCCTCGTGAGTTAGCTGGCCTAACTGGTGGAGGAGATGAACCTCTAGTATAAGAGGGTTTGTTGAGTTGTGGACAATCCCTCTTAAAATGGCCAGACTGATCACAATGAAAACATTTGCTCACACCTCTGGGAGCATGAGTGACTGATGCAGATGGGGAGGGATGATTGGGACTAAAGCCCCATGTTGACCCAGTAGATGGTGAGGGTCTGCTAGAGTTTGGTCGGAACCTCTTGTTGGGCTGAAATGTACCCCTCCCACTCTAAGCTCGGCGATTGTCAAAACGCGTTAACTCAGCCATCTCTTGCTCTGCTATAGTGGCCCTGCTGACGACCTCTGCCAATGTAGCTGGTTTGAATATAGTTACCTTGGCCCTTATGCTAGGCCGTAGGCCCCGCTCAAACTTGCGTGCCCTTCGATACTCTATATCCACCATATAAAATGCATATACAGACAAACTGAGAAACTCCTGGTGGTACTCTGCCACTGTCATGATACCTTCTACCAAAGATAGAAAAGCTTGAGTCTGGCTCTCCTTCTCCTCCTCAGGAAAATAATGTTCCAGGAAAGTTGCTGAGAACTGCTCCCAACTCATTGTAGTCCTCCCTCCTTCCAAAAGAAGTGCTCTCTGCTTCTCTACCACTTCCCACCATTTACCGGCATCACCGATCAGTTGTGATGTGGCCAGTAAAATCTTGTCAGCATGGTTCGTAATCTTGAGCAAGGTCAGGACCTGAGTGATATTCTTCAGCCAGTTTTCTGCTCCGATAGCCCCTTCTCTCCCTTTGAAGTAAAGAGGGCGCTGTTGCTGGAAGTCCCTGAGCATGCTCCTGTCATTGGCCTCTTTGCTGGTTCCATTCTCGTGCAAGTGCTGTTGAAGTACCAAAGTGACCACAACTTGAACCAAGTTTTGTAGTTCAGGAGGCACCACCAGTATGTTCACGCTGCTTTGTGCCTCCTCCTCTTGGTGAGATGGTTGTTCCTCCTCTTCGTGTTGAGATTGTCGTTCCTCCTCATTTCGAGGATGTTCTACCTCCTCTTCACCCCCATTTGGGTTTTGTCGGGTATTTCTCCTTAGCCTTCCCCTTGGAGGCATTTTTCCCTAAGCCATTAAAAAAAATATCACGACTTAGTTTCCATCATAAAAATTTGTATTTCCTACTTTTTTTGGGGAAAATTTCTAAATAAGCACTCTTGACATTTGCTTTGTTTCTGGGGAAATATATGCTTTGTTGCTATGTTTGATAATCCGATTATTTTGACTGTACTTTCTTTGCTATCATCCATCTGAGTCTAACGAAGTAAATTAATGCGCGGAGACTGGATTAATTTACTCCGAAAGATTCAATGTTTCTGGTTCACTTTGAAACCAACTGTAACGGCCCGCCCTTTTTCACTCGCTTTCTCTTTCGAAAATCAGAGTCTATTTTCTTTTTATAAACTAAGAGTGATAGAGAGCGGGACGTCACGACGCGAGTTAAATCCAAACTTCTAAAGTCCGACCCTTAACTGGCCAACCCTATGTGTGCATGGAGTAAGTCCATAAAAACGGTTCATACATAACAATATAAACTTGCGGAATAAACATCCAAATAATTATCCAAATAAACATCCAACCATCTAAGTTATTACATGCCTGGAAACTAGTTACTCAAATACATGTTCATAAGTAACTTTATTCAAAATATAAAACTAAAAGCATACAAGCTCCTATGCTAGATCCTTTTCGCATTCAGCGTTCCCCTCGTTTCCTGTATCATCAACTAGGGTAGAAGTAGGGCGTTAGAACAACGCGCCCAGTAGGTATTCCAATTAGGGCTAACACATGTGTTGTGCAAATTTTAAATTTATAACTCGCAAGCGCACGAACCATTTAGATAGTATAGCGATTAAGTGCGAGGTCGAACCCATCGGAACTTAGGAAAATATATCCATGAAAATACACCATTGAATTACGTATTTTAAGAACTTTGAGAAATATGGAGAAAAATCATAAATATGGAGTTATTTATCTAATCTAGGAGTTTTAATCTTAATTTAGAAACATTCTAGATTTAAACATAGAATCTAACAATTTAACTAATTTTCATTAAGATGGTGGCATTAATATAAAAATATAAACAATCTCAATTTAATTTAAAATACAGAATTAAGATGCAATTAAATTATTTCCAACCTAGTTCATCAATTTCAAATATTTGAGTTTTTATAAACAAAAATAAAATTAAAGACACCTAAACTACCTCTGTACATATTTACAATGGAACTGGGTCAAAGAATTATGGAGTCTTTATTTTCCATATTTTAAAAATAATATCAAGGCCTAGAATACGGAGCTCACATTTATTATTTATCATGTACTCAAATTCTTCATCTATTAAAATCCTCATTATGAAATTTATGAAATCAATTAAAATAAGAAAATTCAAATCCGGCCTTAGGCTAAATAAAATTTAAACTTGCAATTTCGAATCTAAAAGTTTTTCTGCTCTTAAAAAGAGCCTTAGACTGAAAAAATCAAGTTCTATTTATCCTAAAGATTTTTTCTGCTTTCATTGAACAACTTAAAATAATCTCTAACATAAATCCATAAAAAGAATTAAAATAAAATCAAACTTTCATCATACAAAAATAAATAAGTGGAAAACCATATTTCTAAAGGTTTTTCTGCCTTTTAATTATTAATAAAATTTGGAATTAAGAATTATAATGCATTGAAATTTTGGAATAAAGACATAAGAAAAATACAATGGAAATCAAAATCCACCAACCTTAGAACCCAAAGTGGATTGAAAATCCCACAGTCTTTCTCCTCTTTTTCCTCTCCTCTCCTTTGCTTCAATGCCCAAGTTCAGTTTTCTCAATGGGAGAGGGCTAGTATTTATAGATGAAAGGACGTGGAATGAATGGATTGGATTCAAAGATTTAAATAAAGCAAGGGACACATGGAGGGCGGATTTGATTTGTGCTAAATATGGAATGACTTAAAAGAGGCAAGGAGCTAAATTTGTATAAGGAAAGTGGGTGCAGAATCCCGTTTTTTACACATGCACCATCTTACAGCTCAGTTTTGACCCTTTTAACTTCCGAATCAGGAAAAGTTGTAAACTACAAAGTTATAGCTCTTGAAGTCTTCTTTCCAACGCAAAAAGAATCAAAGCAATTGAATATCAGAGTGGAAATTTATGACTAAAATACCGAACATGTATCAAACCTTCCTTATTTTTCTTCCTTTCTTATTTTCTCTCTTTCCTTAATCCACTTGGCAAATTCGAAAATCCTCTTATATTGACTTGTAAATTTCGAATTTCTTCTTGAGATGATGAAAATATTATTCACACATGTGAATTTCTTCATGGGCTTTTATTAATGGGCTCAATAATTGGGCTTAAGGTCCAAAATAACTCATAATGGGCCCAGGCTTTATATTTAAGCATTTTTCTGTCATCCTCACTTTTAAACCTGCAAAACACAAAATTATACTAATTAGATAAAATTAAATAAAATGAGGTATTAACAATAATAAATTAGGAGTAAAATATGTAATTATTTTGCACTCATCAACATGGTTAGTACAAAACATATATAATAATATCATAATGTCAAAAACCATATAAATCATGCCATGCAATGATGACAAATGCAATGAGTCCCACGCATCACATGTACATAAAAGTACCCACCACAAAGGTCTTTCGGATGCCCCGACGGAGTGTGGACCCTCTGGTTTCTTCTTGATGGAAAAGCACATCAAGGTACCCCACATAGGTTTTTCGGACGCTCCGACTGAGTGTGGCCCCTCCGGTTACAAATCCTTCTGTAATGGCCCGGAATTTGTAAATCAATATATATGTGGCTATTATTTATTTTAATGGTGGAAATTGGAAATTTGATGGAATAAATGGTGAATGGATCAAAATATGGACAAAGGCCCAAGTATGGCCCAATGGACCGGGGATTGGATTTAAATTCATTTAAAGGGTCAATGATGGTCAAATTGGGCCCAATACCCATTTGGGACCCAATGGATCAAAATGATGTAAGCTCTAAGGTAAATGGATAGGAGGTGAATGTAATTGGACCATGGGCCCAATGGTGATCCAACTAGTTGGAATGGAATTAGTTAAATTTAAATCACCTAAGTTGGTGATGGAATTGATTAAGGTGACATGGCCGAGTGGGACCCACCTCCACCTCACCAAGTGAGGTGGCGTGTGGACCAAGGATTGGTGGGGCCGGCCACCATGGTTGAATTGGTCAACCATGAGTGGAATAATGGGATTAGGTTAAGTAGGAAATAATTAACCTAAGTTATATCTAGTTAATTAATTAAATAAACTAAACAAATGGTGGTCAAAGAGGTCAAAAGGTGAAAGACCAAAACACCTCATCCCAAGCTCAAAAGAAAAACGTTGGCTTGGTGGTGGTTATCCCAACCACCACCATAAAGCATGAAAAATATCTTATGTATGGTAGGTGGAGGAATTAATTACTCAACCAAATGAGATAAGCCTTATCTCTTTTCCCCATCTCTTATTCCATTCTCATTTTACTCTTCCCATCTTTCACTCTCCCATTGTCGTCCACACCCAAGGGAGAAGAGAAGAAAGC